>CALNHX010001222.1:0-242244 GCA_940337035.1 Agriotes lineatus | reverse complement strand
CAGATTTTGAAAGCATTTTGATATCATCAACATCATCATCACCCTCGACGTCGAAGGGCCACCCGCCCGCCCAGTCGTTGTTAGGCTTCGTCGCTTTAGTTGTTACATTATTGCCATCTCTGTTTTTGTCTTTGTAGCAGTTTTTGCTGTTGGCGCTGCTGCTGGTGCTGCTGTTACAGCTGCTGCTGCCGCTGTTCTTGTTGCTGCTGCCTTTGTTGCAGACTTTACCGCAGTTTCAATTTCTTTCAATGGTTCTATTATCTGCTTGTGAGTGTCCCGGTATATCAACTGAGCTTGAGCTTTATTCCGCTTAAAATCTAAAAATTTCTTTCTAACTATTTTTGCAGCCTCAATTGCTTTTTGTTTCAATAATTCTGAGGCTGAGGGTGTGGCGGTGTCGGCGCGTCGCTGCATTGTTACCGCCAGCAGTTAAAACGCAAATGAATTAATTATTTCTTAAAAGTATATATAAGCGTCGAATCCTTTACGATACCTTCCCTTATTAAGATCACTATCTTTGGCAATTACTATAAATCCGTATTTATTTTCACTGCTACTCCAACATGTATTGCAAATATCTTTAAACGTTTGAAATGTCATATCCATGCCTACATGATCGTCGTAAATATGCTTGAGATTCAAGTCGTCTTGCTTAAATAATACCAGCATATTACGTTATCTCTTATTAAATGTTTAGGCGTTCGTGCATAGGACTGGCTAAGATAAAATACGTCAGTGCCGTTATGCCGACCCATACTGAAAAACCTTTGAATTTTGTCTTGCTTATCGCATACGATATCATCGAAAATGAATAAGGTATCTTCTTTCACCTTATCTGGCGATATAATGAGATCGTTTTCGCTAAATTCCAAATATTCTAAACCATCGATCAATTTAAAAACTTCGCGCAAAATTGATATTTCGTTTGATTCAGCGATTCGAATATATGCATACGTTTTGGAATCTCAACCCGTTTGGATCTAATATTAGATTAAGCATAGCGTTAGTTTTTCCGGAATTAGATGGACCGCAAATCATGCAGCGAATTGATGCTGGAAATGATCGCCATGTTTCGGGACTCCGGAACAACGAGGATCATAGACATTAAGATCTAGAATTGGCAAAGACAATTTCTGTTTAACGATTTTCATGGTTCTGATTCGAATTTTAAAATAGCGCAAATTTATAGTTAGTAGGATGTGTGAATGTATCTCGTAACATCTTCAGTAAACGGATCGTATTCTAACATGGCGTCGTGCAAAATTAAACAATAAGCTTTAAGTGTGGCAGGAAAGTTTTGTGAAGATTCAAATTCTACCCTTATATCTACGGTGGAATCTTTCAAAATTCTTGCTGTCTAGAACAATCTATTACGAAGATTGGGCAAGTTTTTGTAGTCGCTGTAATTAAACAAACACTTATTCGGCTCTTTTCCATAGTACTTTTCGCGGAAACGACTGTAATTTAGAAATGCCGGCACGTAATCATTGCTATCAAAATCGAGATGCATTCGTTGATAGGGAAACACTTGAGAATTGAGATACACTTTTAGATCGGTCCACGTTTGAATGTATAAAGTCGGTCGGATTTCCGCTTCTAACATTCGCGTTATCCTTCTGCAGCGCTATTAGCATCCACCGAGGTTTTCTAATTCATTCGAATTCTTTATTCGCCATACTTGCGATTTAGCATTATTAAATGACGGCAATTCGTGTAATTCCCATTGCCTAAATGCCAGCACAATAGACGGATTTATTCTCAGCTCATTCATTAGATTAAGTTTTAACTCATTGCCTAATGTAATATGCGCACTTCCCACGAAACTTTGGTTATCGTAAAATCAACATCGGTTCCGTTATCTCCCAAATCGCTTTTATAACAATTAAGATCATTCTTTGAACGTATTAATACAAGTTCAGATCTCATATTTACTATAGCTTTTCTATAATCTTCAGCAAAACCAAAAATTGTACTCGATGGCAGGATGCACGAAAAGCGCCCGTCTGTAAAAACTTGCTGACCGCCGTTGGCTGTTTTGTCCAGCTAGTGCAACTTAGCGCCAAATCATCTTGACATGCGATGCTAACCTTTAATTGCACTCGTTATTCCAGGCTGCTACAAATATCTATAACCTGATTGCTGCCCAAGATCAATTGCATTTCAGAGAAGAAAAAATATGCCGCATTATTAACAATGATAAACTGTTTTCCTGCAGTTGTTGGCCTATATGTACCTTTAATACTGATGTAACTGTCATAAATGGACGTTATTATATCGGAACTCTGAATTTCAATTCTTATTGCGTCGAATGATTTGCATTCAGGTAAAAGGCAAATATGTATGATAATCCTCTTTAGCAATTGAGGCGTCGTAATAGGGCCGCCTAAAAATACTCAACTTATCTATGTCGTTATAATTGGACTGTTTTAAGTTAATTTTTTCCTTTTTAGTGTCTAAATTCATAGTGTTTTCTTTTTCTCATCGGGGTCGCATATTAATGAAAAATGTTATTTGTGCGACTTTGAAAACAGGCTACGTCGGTGTCGGAGACGGTTTTGACTGCGATTCTGTCGACTTTGTTTTGATAATACGGTGTAACCCAGCGATTGGAGGAAAACGAACGTCACTATCTGTCAATGCGTCTGTTGTTGTTGTTGCTGCTGTTATGTCAGTGGTGTCTGCGTCTTGGCAAGGCTGTTTCTGACTGAATTGCGGTTTGTATGAATGCCCCCTTTTATAGATAAAATCTATGCCCATTTTCGCTACTCCCGTATAAGTTCTAATCGAACACTGCTGAATGTATCGTCAGAAAGATTTATTAAATTGCCACGATAATCTACAAACCTTAGGCTTATATTATTAATTTCGCTAACATTCACTGGAAAGTAGATTACATGTGAAATCTCTTTTTCTAGAAAATAGCCTGGAGGTACGCTGATGCCAATTCGAAAATACTGTGACACAGCGTATTGTTTCGGTATGCTCCACTTGTAATATTTGTATCTATAAAAATATTAGGCGTCGAAATTATATCTACGTCTTCGTGGGAAGTATGTTTCGTATTTGCAGGTAAGACGCTCTACCAAATCCTAGCATTCGGCCGATACTGCCCGATTTACTAAAATCTATATCATATATAGATTCAATTTCGCACTTTAATGTATTGTTATTGGCTTTCAATTTAAAAGCTGCTTCAGCTTCATCACGATTATCACTAATTTTTCTTTTATATAATCGGCTATTTCATCCAGCTCGTAACTTCCGTTTTCTATTGTTATCTCCTTATCGCCGTCATAATGAAGTTTATTATTTCCGCTGAAAATGTTCCACACCGTATTGCAAGTGTATAAGTTAACCAAACCCAATGAATATGTATAATTTGAATCTAATTTTATCGGAGGGAATATATCTCCTGTCGAGATAATATTTCCCTTGCCTTCTATATTGAACGTCCGAATCATGTCGAATGGACTAATTAAACAACTATCGAGTCGTTTCTTTTGTACACAAAAACTTTAAACATAAATGGCCGCAGATGACTGTATTATACTGCTGCTCTTGATCGTAATTATAAAATATTTTACAACCTCGAAAATACTTAACCAACTCCATGGGCGGTCTTAAATCACCAAATGATCATAGTATAGAACCCGCTTGCCATCTTTTTTATATGCCACCCAATGCGTTCCTGGGCCCCTATTATCATCCAAATTGACAATTCCTCGCTCTTTGCTTAGCGGCTTTGATGGTAATGAGGTGCGCATAAATACTCCGCGAAAACTTGGAATGTCTTTTCCATACTCTTGCAAATCAATGTTGGTTAAAGCTCTTCGAGGCAACTACCTAGTTTTTTCGGCGGCGTTTGCTGTTGTTGTTGTTTGCATTCTGGGATTTTCGCTTAATATGCAGCGCACTTCCACCCTTTTTATACGGCTTCAAATAGAGCGCTTCACCTTTCTTGTTTCGTGCTATAATTTCCATTATTCTATTATGCTGACCATCTCGTACAGCTTTAGCAATGCCAGCAGCGCCTCCAGCAAGGCTCCCAAGTGCTGAAAGTCCGGCGAATATGGGTATCAAAGGTAAAATACCGCCTTCTTTTGCAGCTGTAGGAATCGGTATTACCGGGGTATTTAATATTTCCTTGCCTCCTATAGATTTAATAACTCTTTTAGCTGCTATTAAAGAATCTTTAATTAGTTGACGCTCGCTAACATGCTCCCTGCCGTCCAGCCTTCTTGCTGTTACGCCGAATTGCTGTTCTAATTTTATTTATGTATCCGCCAATGAAAGTTGTACGTTTGCGCTGCGCGGTTTTTCATCCCTAAACCTAATTTTGTTTTACTTTCATGGCTGTTGTTACTGCCCAAGCAGCAGCTTTTTCTGCAAAAGGCGTGCCCTTGTTCTTGAAACGACTCCACACCGCTTCTCTAATATCTTATCCGCCTTATGCCTTTCTGTTAAACTATTGTTCTCAGAATATGCGATGTCGTGCGCTTTACAGTATGGAATCTAGAGGGTTGACGCCTTGATCGCCTCTTAGCAATCTTTTTTCTAGCTTTGTGCCCGGACCGCAAAACTGATATCCTGAATGTGAAGTTTCTACAGGAAGCTTGTTAATAAGCCTGTTAACGATGCCCTCTCCGCCGCTGTAGACTAACATTTGACATATGCTTTGTCTGTAGCTACTATTTATACAGAAAAATAAAACAACTACATTTTTACATTATTTTTATTTCCACTAAATGCATCATACAATAAAATATTAAAATTATATGCACTAAAGTTAAATTAGTTATCTAACATGCGGCAGATGAGTAGCGCTACTTGCTACTATTACAAGTAATTTTTAGAGAAGCAAATTGAGCATTTAATTTTGTTGTAATATAATATTATGCAAATCGTTTTTAATTTCACTTAAAGCTGCCATTAGCTGTTTAAGTTTCTGCTTATTAAGCAAATGTTTTTCGAAATAAACTGGCGAGTAGTGGAGGTCGATCGCATCTTGCACATCAAATTCAAAATGCTCCATATCCACTATTCGCTTGCTTATTATACATATGCATCGATATATGCCGATGGCGATGGCGGCGGCGGTGTATGAGAGTATTCAAAACCCTGCTCGTCAAATCCTCCGAGGATAATATCCGCCATCGACATGGCCAACAAACGAATCTGAATAAAATTTTACAAATTCCAAAAAACCTAGATAATTTTGCGTGAATATCGTCGAAGTAAACTCATTTGTTGGACAAAATTGCATCATGTTAGCGCAGGCCAAAATAGCATTACTTAAATCAGCCCCGTTTTTATAACGCCTCTTGTGTTTTGAAGTTCTATCACTGTGGAAATAGTTTGCACGCAGTTGTCATAAAATGCACTAAAATTTAACTCGTAGAGCATGCTAATGTGTCGGTTTATTATTGAACTCAGATGAAAACATTTCCCGAATTCGCATACACTCAAAAACAAAGATGTATTATGGAAGCGGATGTTCACAAATCTTAGACTTCCTGCAATATTAATTCCTGCTGTAACATTATCGTTGATTGGGAGTATGCGAGATTTTTCTGCCGAACTTAAATTGCTTCGAACTCCTCCGAAAAACTTGCGAAACTGCAGCTCCACAAAAATTAGTTGAAAGAGCGCTCCAATCCTGTTCTTTAAGAAGCAACTCGGGAGTTGCACAATAGTTGCTATCACATACAAGAGCCACCACAGGCTGGAAAGTTGGGATTTCAGACATCAATGCAAATGTGGGTTGAAATCCTACACTTATACTATGTGCATGATCACGCCTCCCAATTGGCTCCTCGATTAAGCTGTAACGTGAGCAGCAAAGTAGTTGCGTTTTGTGCTTGAAATCTTGCTTGCTGCTGCTGCTCTTCCGAATTTTGCGTTTTTATACTGCCGTTATCGCTGCTACTACTTACTAAAGTTGCTGACAATAACATCGTCGTCGGCGTTGGCTATGCGACGGCTCGATTAAAATCAGCGTAGCTAGCATAGGGATGGCAGCTGCTGGTGTTTTTGATAGCGGTTCGATTAAACACTGAGCAGTTGGGATAGGGATGATAGCGGCTGGCGTTGTTGTTATCGACGCTGCTGCCGCCGCTGTAACTTTGGCGTTGAGATTTGCACCCTCCGCTAAAATTCCATGCCGCCGCTACTCCTGGAAGTATAATTAAAATAAAATACAAATGATTAACTTGTTTTGCTAATAGCATTTTACCTTCTTTAAATATGCTTCCAGGGCTAACACTAATAGCACGATCGGCAGCTGCGACTTCGGTGACGTCCATAGCGCGTGAATTCGTGCTCGCAACAAGTTTACTACTAAACGTTTATACACTTATAATAAGCCACACATGCGCAAAGAGTTATTTTTCGGACGGCATGATGGCGCGAACTATTGTGAATCAATTTTACTTTCTATCTTGTTTTCTTGTTGCGCTTCATCGACGGCGAGCTCACTTGCGCATAAAGTGCATTGAAATTTTTGCAGCGGCGGGCGTCCAATACATCCCCCTCTAACGGAAAATGACTCCAACAATATTCATAGTTCCATAACTCTTCTTGCAGCCATTTCGTCAATTTTTTGAAATGTCTTCCTATATCTTTAGCAAAATACTTTTTCGCTATATCTATAGGAAAACGATTAATTTCCTCTGCAGTAATCAGCATAGCTTTAAGTTTCAGTTGCGAATTGCGGCAATGATGGATGATGATGTCGATTTCGAGGTTATGTCGGCGTTACTGCTGCGGCTGCAAAACACAAAAGCGCGCTTCTGCTCAGAAATGATTACTGCCCCTTCAATCGCATAACTTTTCAGCAATATCTCTACTTCTCAACGAATTATGAACAATTTTAAGAGCGCATAGTAGGTAAGCGCAACAGTTGCGTGATTGCCTACTCTGCGCTCTGTATTGCATTTACAACCGCAGCAGTAGCGCATCAGGTTCGAATCTTACAGCAATTCGATTTTATTATTATGATTTCAGAATCCCACTTTTCGCTATATTTACAGCCAATAATTTATAGATTTCAGGAAAAGCCACTGCCGCTTTCTTCAAACTCGCTCATTTTATGTTTTAATTCAGCTGCGGACGTGTCACAAGCCTGAAAAATATCTGCACTTGCAAACATTTGAAAATTTTTCGTATTAAAGAACTTGGTATGCAATGTAGCCGGCTCTGTAGGCTTCATATAATCCCACAAAATATAAAATTTACCTTTATTACTCCCATCCTATTCAAAACTCTCTTTATACGCTTTCGAGCTAAATCATAAGCATCCTTAAAAAATAAATCTATGTCGGGGACATCATACTTCAAATTTATTACAACGCCGCTTCTTATACGACCTTTGAACGCGCTTTCAATATCTTGCATTTTACTTTTTATCGACTCCGCCAACGCCGCTACCGCCAACTGCTGCAACATTTCCTTTAATCGTATTGGTCTGCTCTCAGTTTTGCTAGCTCCGTCTCGTAATGCCTTTTTCTTCCAATCGAACCGCCCTCTTTTTAGATTTTCTTAGCAATTTTAAAGTTAACGTTACACCCCTTCGATTTATTTTTATCAACTCATCCATCTCGACGCGCTGCGTTACACACTCACACAGTTCTTGCTCTATATTATTCCGCAATTATAGCTACAATTTTATTTAACACGAACAATGCTTAATAGTAGAGAGGGGGGAGAGGGGTGCTCCGGCACCAGGCAGGCAGACCCGGATGCGGGCGCGCCGGATGCAGCTGCGCGATCTAATATAATTAATTCATAAAAGCAGTGTTATGGGGTGAGATCTACGATCCGGTTGCAGGTGCGCCGGGCCGGATGCAGCTGCGCGATGTTATCGGGCGAGATTTATGACATGCAGGTGCGCCGGATGCAGATGTCAGGTGTTATGGGGTTAGATTTACGATCCGATTGCAGGTGTGCATGCCGCCGGGCCGATGCAGCTGCGCGATGTTATCGGGCGAGATTTATGACATGCAGGTGTGCCGGACGCAGCTGTTCACAGCCAGAGCTGATATTTATCCCTCTGCGACATGCCGCAACACGATTTTAAATTATGAATTCATACAATTACGGCTCATATATTGCATTTTAAATAAGCGCATTTACACGCGGCGTGGCGTAGAAACCACTACTAACAATCAAACCCTTATGGAAGCGAGAATGCCACATTGCGCGTTATAATAAATTCGCTGTATAAGGCCGAGATAATGACCAGCTAAATGGACACTGCAAATTCGAACAATCGCAAAAATTTAGCGAGTAGGCTTGCAAAAACGCAACACGAACCCTACGCCATCGAAAATCGAATCAATCGCAAAAATCAATCGATAATACTGACCATCAGCGGCAAATCGTTGCCAGCTGAAAGGACATCGGCCGGCAGTGCGCCGCGGTCAGTCCGGACCAAGGCAGGTGGAGGGGGAAATGAGGGGCTGGGCCAGAACTCTCTTGCCATGTTATTCAAATGGGGGCCAGAACTCTCATAGCTTAACTACTAGTATGAACAATCGTCCACAGAACTAATGTCACCCCGAACGCCAGCTTGCCTATTTCAATAGGCAACACATTTAACGTCACTTGACCGAATGTTTCCTAGAGGGTAGTACACACAAAGCGTGTCACCGGAAAGCAATTAGGCAGAGAGAAAGTAGACATTGTAGAAGCAAATCCTTCCTTTTAATATTTCGGTGGTGAATCACACGGGGTTACAGTTTATTTGTATTAAGCAGATTTTATTTCACTGCTGTTGTTAATATTATTTGTTATTTATAAAATGTAGGAACAAAACATGAAGTCATTCTGGTTGAATATAAACTTTAACAGATATTGATTAATGAAATTGTTGAAGAGTTTAAAGATTTTCGTTTATTGTTAAACGTTTTAAGTGATTGAGGAATCACCATCGCTACCATCTCCCCGAAGTTTAATTTAAAATTAAAATAGTTTTTTCTACCGCTAAAGGCACAACACTGGAAACCTAGATTTGACAAACAAATAGTTATCTTGTTTTCACAATTTGAAACACAATTTAGTAGAAACTTGAAAAATAAGAAATAATTTAAATTGTTCTACTTGAGGAACGTGAAAATTTTTGCGAAACTAAAGGATTAATTAAAAGGTTTTAAAATTTAAACATATACAGTGGAACTTCTATTTACGAAGTCCCCAAATTCAAGAAGAAAATCATTAAAAGGAAATTTCGTAAAACAGAAAATCATTTAAAATAGCCTAATAAATGCAACTTCCGAAACGTCTTGTGATAAACACCCTAGACTGTAAAAAAAGTCCGATAAAACAAATCATAATAGACCACTGCCAAAAATTATATCATTCAGAGAACAACTGCAACTGGTTGTTTTCCAAACAGCATTTTATATATGTGAATGTGAGCAATTTATTCTATATTTTTATCTACTCTAGTGGGGTAACTAACTCATTACGTCACTAATTTGACACTATTTTCGTTAGGTAATGAAGCTCATTACACCACTCAGTTATGTAATGGCTTCATTACCTAACTGAGTGGTGTAATCACTTCATTACCTAACTGAAATAGTGTCAAATGAATGACGTAATGGCATTTGCCCACTAAAATATTTAAAAAAATGACAGATCTGACAGTTCTCTTAATGCACTTTTCTCAATTTTAGGCACTCGTGGATAAAAATTTGTACAATGCATGTGTGATAATGCATCATTAATATACTTGTGTGCTTACATACACGTATATTAATGATGCTGTTATCCCACTTGTATAGTAAATAACTATTACATGACTAGTCCTTAAAATGTATTTCATTTAATTTCATCAAAAATTTGTTCATATTTTACTTACCATATATGGAATTTTAATTCGTAAAATAGAGCAAAAATCATATGGTAAATTATTCGAACGGCGGAATATCTGTAAAAAATCGTTAAACAGAGAACTTCGTAAAACCGAAGTTCCTTAAGAAGAAGTTCCACTGTATGTAGAAATTCAGGATCTTAAAAGTTATTCAAAAATCTGGTGTGATACACGCACACAACTTCCTTTTACAGTGATCTTATAATTAGCCAAAAATTTGATTTTTAATTTTTAAGTATGTATTTGTCAACATTTTTCAAAAATTACTAATTCTACAGAAACCGTACAAAATAGAGTTAGTTCAAGAGACAAATTTTCTCTAAAATTGTAAGCAGAATTCAAAAATGTAATAGTATACCGGGTGTTCTATTTAAAATAGGAGTTAGTAAAAAAAGAAAAAACAAACAAATGAAACCCATTTTAGAGGTATTCAACAGGAAAATCAACTATCTCACGTCAATACACATTAAAAATGTAAAGTTTCAAAAAAAACCTTTGGGGCCGTTTTTGAAAAAGTAAACACCATACTTCCAGTTATGAGATTTTCTTCAAAAGCTTGCCGTCGCGTCTAGATAGTACACAAAACTTATATATGATGTTTCAACGCCATACCTCTTTTCGTTTTTGAGATATTCTGTTCACTGACAGACCAATGAACAAAAACATGTTTTTTGGGTTCAGGGGACTCTAAAACGTGAAGATCTGTTGAAAACTCAATTTCGAATTTTTGGTGTAGATCAAATACTTCCTTTATTGTGCAAGGAAGTAAAAATCAACAAAAACTACTAGAGTAGGTAACCTAAAAACTTATAGAACGGCTTAGAAGTGTTGTTTTTAAATTTTTGTTATTTTAAAAATATCATCCAGCAAAGGTAGAACACAGTTTTAAAAAATGTAGAAATTCTTTTGCTACCGTCTTGCCTTATTGGTAATTATATAATTAAACTTAAATTTCCAACCTTACGCTAGGCATGTTTACACCATTATCCAAAGCGTGCTTGTTGTTAAGTAAACTTTCTAAATCGCTTCTTTTCCTTAAAAATAATCACTAATGTAGGTGATTAAAGACTTCTCAGCACATAAGATTAAATACTTTTAATCCACTTCTTAGAGATCTATATGGGTCTGCAATTCAATCTAAAATGCATCGTCTTATCTAAATGAACCTGTTATTAGAACGTATTAACTTGTCTAGTTTTCCAGAAAAAATCCAAAATGTATTAGAATAATTTGAAGAGGGGAGGCTATTTGTAAAAATTGTAGTATCTTCATTTTCTGCAGTAAATTTAACATTAGTCTTGGTGCATCCTCAGATCTTACAGTGTTTAATTTGTGATTTGCTATGCCAAGGCGTCCAGGACAAAGCGATTCCACTTTGGAAACAAGGGGGAAAATTATTGCCATGTGGGAGCAAGGAATTTCACAAGAGGAAATAGCGGCAAGGGTTGACTTATCGGTAAGTAAAAATTAACATAACAACAATTAAGTGAATTGGGGTGCAACACTACTCCAATTAGCTACTTTAATTTATTTGTATTTTATTTAATGGAATATCTTAGCTGAATAAAAATAAAATATTATCCAAGTATGGAAAAGTAAAATTTTACTGAACGAATATAGTTTGATTGAGTACGAGAGAGCGAAGCGAGCGAGAAACTTAAAAAGCTATATTGGTTTAGTAAAACTGCTTTTCTTACGAAGTGTGTATACTATTTTTTCGCATTTTGTATTAGTACTTATAAACAAACATTTATATAAAAGCATTATACCACATGTTTATTAAAAAATTTTATAAGGGGCGGCTGTGGAAATTCAAACGTGTGACTAATATGTTGGTGGCACTGTAAGTCTATGTCAAATTCGAGATTATCAGGTTAGGTTTTCCGTCAGTTTTGACACAGACTGACGCAAAACATAACCTGCTAACCTCGAATTTGACTGTAATATTACCATATAGTAAAGTGACATTTCTACGCACCAAAGTGCCACTTTATTAAACGATTTTGAGTTTAGTAAAATAGCACATTATTATACAAAATAAGAAAAAGTAATTTTATATGAATTTATATAAATTTGCTGCTTCTTTTGACCCTATTAACCGCTTAATGTGGTCACCCGTGTTTGAAGTATGGCGCCATCAAAACTTTTTTTTATAAAAACATTTTTTTATAAAGCATATTGTACAGTATTTAATACTGTATAAACTATAGCTACACTTATATATAAAACTTTTTACGAAACACACTTCTAAGACTCTGCGGATTGCGATTAAAACCTACAAATCATTTTATTTTAACTAACAAAAAATAATAATAACAATAAACCTACTGTAAATTGACGACCACTAATACCCTAACAGTATCTAAAATAAAAAATAATGAATGCTATTAAAAAGCGGTGGTTTAACAAATTTCAAGACATCTATGGGAAATGAGATCCTACATTATATATAACGTTCAACACTTTTCCGTCATGTGCATTTATTAAACAGTAAAAAGTAAACATTTTTATCTACGACCACCACTAAAAGTAGGCCTTTTTAGCGCTAGCTTTTTTCACTAAAAGTGACGTTTTATAATTTAGCATGTTTAAAGAAATCAGCTGTTTACATTTAGCGCATGTGTGGTACAAATTGAAGTGAGGTTATAAAACTACAATTTCGAACTGGAAGTGAAGTTGTAAAGTTATTCTAGTTACTTCTTGCGTTAGAGGTAAAGTGTTTTTGAAATAATTAAAGCGTTATGTAATGAATACAGTCAGATGTGTAGTATTAATAATTACCTTTGATAACTGACTTTGACAGTATTGGTTTCACAAACATTCACCTGCGCGCCAAGGCCTTCTCTTTATTATGACATAAATTCTAACTGTCATAGATGCAAACCTTTGTTAAATCGATATTTATGGATTAATAACAGTAAATTTAAGGTCGTAGATAAAATATTGTATGCAACTCGTGCTAAAAGTCGTTTATGCACGAGACATGTTATGAAACTCAGCCTTCGGCTTCGTTTCATAATTTTCATGTCTCGTGCATAAACGTCAACTTTAGCACTTGTTGCATAAATAGCTATTATATGTTCCTCACTTGTAAACATCAGTTTATCAAGTTACTGTATTCACCTTGAAAATGTCTCTTAACTGATTAGCCTGTAAAATTTTTACTGGTTAGGCTGTAATTTTTTACAAGCATGCTCATAAATGATAGCGTGCAAAGCCAGAGTTGTCTTCCTTAGTATGTGTCATATTGATGAATTTAGTTGCTTCTCAGTTTGACATTGTGAATAAATGGTAAATTTATAGTTATTTACAAGTGAGGAATAAATAAAATGTTCAACAATACACGCAAGGTAACGGGTTTTACTGGTTCCAGAAGGTGACTGGCTCGCCAGTCATATCCTTCTGTCCGCCAGTAAAAACCCTCTTACCAAGCTAGTAATGTTAAATACTATAAAAATGTATTGTAACAATTTCATCATTGCTTTTCATTTTCACTTAGAATAACCTTATTGGTAATTTTCAACCGTATCTTTTTTTATATTGTGACAAGTGTTTCATAAAAATCTTTTTAAAATTTTATTTAAAAAAGTAGGCCTTTTAAATTAATTTCGGTGTGTGGTGCCACTTTTTTCATTCAGTGAAAAAAGTGACATTTTGCTTTTAATCTAGGAATGAACGATTTTAAATAGACGTTTCCTTAGTTACCAGAACTGACCAACGCACTTGACTAAAATGAGGGCATATAAAATTCTATACAAAATATGCTTGGATTTGAATATTTAATGAAATTTTTAAAAAATCTTATAGGCAACTCGTGTTAGCGTGCTTATTTTTCACGCGCGTGGATTATTAACCCTCCACACTTATAAAAAAAAGTTGCACTTCTAACACTTGTGGTCTAAATAACTATTATATGGCTGTAAATACAATTGAATGATTTCTAACACTCTCTATAAAAAGTATGTTTTGATTTAAATAAATTTCGATGACGACCTGTTACGGTATTAAAACAACTTTACGACACCCACCCAAGGTGAGCATCGCACCACGGAATCAGTCCTGGAAAACTGGCACACTTGCCCTGAGATTTGCTAGAAACAGGCTGAAGGGCCACGGCTGGAACGCTCAGGGAGTCGGGCGTGAGTCACACGATACGTTCTGGGCAAGCGTGTTGAGGCATATATATATGGTACGTCAAAATTATGAGGGCGCCACCAAGCCTGTCTTAACTCGAATAACCGGGCCTGGGCGGTTAAACGGGAGCGAAGCATTCAAGACACTCCGTCGAAAAGAATTCTCATGAGCTGCAAGCTCAAATAACAATTTCGTACTGGAATGGTAATATTGGGACTCTTTGGCCGAGACTGCGCAATCACTGGACCTACCTGCACGCTCTGATCTCTCACGTCTCGCCGTACACCAATCTTTACACTGTAAAAGGCGCTATCTGAAACAAAGCATGCACAGGTCGAATAGGAATAATACGTCCCTTAACTAAATATGCGTCTATTGATCGCTAATTACATCTAGGCAGCAAATCGTGCCGCCAAGCTTATGTTACTGCTTACGTTAAGCACCAGCTGATGGACGCGCTATGCTAATGAACAACACGCTAATCTTGGCCGGCCACAGTGGGCTCGACCCTTTACATATTAGAGTACAGTTTAGAAATACGCGCTCCGGCAAAAGGGCGCGTTAGTGCGCGATAACAGACGCCGACCTGCGGTTAACACCTAGGAAGCAAAGCACAAAGCCCTCGCAAACATAAACAAAGAAAAACTAGAACAGATTAGGGCGCGCCAGGCTCAGCACGGCGAGGCGTTAATTCTATTTAGGTATTAATCGGTACAATATAGCGAAGCTCGCGCACCTAACGTTACTGAATTAAAAATTAGCACAAACGTAACACCAAATCATAGGCGCAGAGTTATTTAGCTATTTAGGCGATGAAACGCGAAACTCGCGCACATGAACTTACTAGCAGGCTACCAAAGTAGCGTCTTGCAGCATGGTGGCCTCAAACCGGCATTAAAAGCCGCGACAAGCAAGCAAGGGGCATGCATCCGCCCACATAAAGTTGAGCACAAAGCACCAACGCTCGCACAAGTGACAGTTACTATGTTTAAATGGTTGCAATTACAAATACCTTAGTCCGCAGACGGTCCATGAGAGTGGCGTGCAGTCAGTTGGTAGAAGGCAGCAGTCTGTGGCAGCTCAATCACCAAAACACGGCATTAGGGGTAAACGGGCTGGAATCCGCCATGATGGCGGCGTTAGGACGCTCTCCTGAGAGCACACTACAGCGGCAAAGAGGCCTACTTCGTCCTGCCTAGAAAGATCCTCGAAACAGCGAGTTGCAAAGGGAAAGCCCCCTTTCTCACCAACGCAGAACTGGCCCCCAGAAGCCCTTCACACACCCACGCCTTGGCGCAAAGACGTGCCACTCACACAACCACACGCGACCTCTTAAAGGATGGCATATTCGACAACATTCGCTGAAACAGCACGAGACGGGAAAAACAGGCTGGCGTCCCCGCAAATAGCGGGAACGCCGCGAAACGGCAGACTCTGCGACTTCTTCGATCAACGGCGTGAGCTGAACTCCTCAAGCAAGCCGTGTTATGGCCCCTGCAGTGGCGTGAGCCAAACGGCCTTGCCACGTGACTCTCGGCAGCCAATGGCGATGCGCTCCACAAAACAAATTAATTCCGGTATCAAAGACAGCCAATGGCGAAGCGCCTCAACGGAGTGATTTCTAGAAGTTTCGGAATTCTTGCGAGCGATAACACCCGGCTGCCAAAGTAGCAGCAAAGGGGTGCTCCAACTGACGAGAAATACTGCGTTTGGGGCCAAATATGTGCAAAATCATTATTGTAGAATTAGGCGATGGAGCCAAATAAGTAACTAAAAGGGTTTAGCATACGGGCACGCTGCCCTAAAGCCTAGGTGGCTACTTAAAATACAAAATGACCTGAATCAAATGTGCGGAAGATGAGATTGTGCTAGTGCGCAAAAATTGAAAATGGTTTTAAAATAGCAACAAGTTGCCCTAAAGGCGTGAAATGCAATTAAGCATCTACAACAGCAAAATGACTTAACAGACCATGGTATCAAAGCGGAAAATTTTAAATAAAGTTAAGCGTACCAGGTTTTTTTCAGAACGAAGGTTCTGGATAAAACTATGACACTTAAATTAATTTAATGTTTTTTGCATCTTTTGGCACTATTGTGTTTAGAAATATTATCAGTATTTCAGATATGACGTCATTAACATTTCGTTGAAAATATAAACATTACTATTTTGTAGTGCATTAATTAAACAATATAAAATCAGTTCCATAAGGTTAACTTTTATCGGACAAGTCCATGTTACAAACACATGTTTTCCAAAAGACTTCTTTATTATTTTCTTGAAAAAATCATTAGCAACTTAATTTGATATTATATGTTGAATTAAATTCCAATAATTCTGCCACATTTGAGTCAGTAGTACCAATGCCACAGAAACAATGCGTTAGCGGGTCTTATTAAAGCACTGTTTTCAGTGATTTTATAAGCTCATTAAGAAACCGAAATAAAGAAATAGCTAATTACGTTATTTAGGTTACCTGCTATTTATGTTCCGGCCAAAGAAAATAATGAAGCAGTTATCAAAACCAGAACTTTGGAATCTATCTTAAATTAAGATGTATTTTAAGTAAATAATTTTACTATTTACTACTTTTATTATTTACCGTGTAAATGTATTAATAACAAATCTGGTGTGATACACGCACACAACTTTCTTTCACAGTGATCTTATAATTATCCAAAAATTTGCCCTAACACTAATGTTTGTAGGACTGATTATTAAATGATTATTAGGCTATCAAGTATCAATACTATCAATGCGTATACATTTACATATTGAATGCAATAATTCTATTATTACATTTAATTATCTCACTTAGAAAAACATAGTTTCTTCACCTTTAGTATGATTTTTTCGGAATATGAAAAGTATTTTACACAGTGTTTGTGATTAGCGAGAATTATGAGTTCAATAAATGCACTACCAAAGATTATAGGATGCGAATAAAAAAAGATGACGCCACATTACAAACGATGGCCGTCGCAGTCCGCAGGCAATGGTGTCAAAAAAATGAAAAAAAAAATTATTGAAGTGTTCCATGCTAAATAAATACATTAATAAAATCAATAAAATAACATTTTCCAGAATCCTCGTATTTTCTAAAATATATTACAATTTGATCCATATTTTAGCACCACATTGTTATTACTTTTATTTGTCATGATATTTAATTGGCATTATTTGCAGAAAAGGCAAGTTATCCGCTGGATACGGAGAGAACAGGAAGAAGCGGATGACAATCGACCGCTCAAAACAAAACACCGAAGCGGCAGACGGCATATGCTAACGAACGCGCAAAAGGAAAATATTGTTGAACTAACGGAACAACATCCATTTTCCACAACAACAACAATTCGGGATCAACTGCATCTACCATGCAGCACCGAAACGGTACGCCGAGTGCTGCACAAAAATCAACTTCATCGGCGAATTCCCGCGAGGAAAAGGCTGATCAACCAACAAAACGCTGGGCGCCGTTTGCAGTTCGCGCAAGAAAATTTACAGCGAAATTGGGAAACTGTTATTTTCACATACAAAAAAACGTTTTGCTCGTCTGATGACTTTAGGAAGACGTTGTGGAGAAGGAACAACACCAGGTTTGAAATCCAAAAATATTCAGCCAACGAAACGAAGCGGGAGAATTAGTCGGGCGTACTGCGGTTGGATGAGCCGAGCAGGTCCAGGAGAATTAGTTGAAGTAAATCCAAGATTTACTTCCATTGATTACATAACTATCCTGGAAGATGTGATGCTACCGTACGTGAGAGCACTGTATCCGGAAGGGCAAATTGTATTGGTCTAAGATAATTCCCCAATACATACCTCCAGGATAGTCCAAGAGTGGTTTCGACAGCACCCCGATATAATTGTGGTGGATTGGCCAGCACAATCTCCCGACTTCAACCCCATAGAAAACTTGTGGGCCGTCGCCGTTCGGCAGTGGACGGATGATTTGCACATCAGAAACGAAGCAGAACTCCATGCAAACATAATGCAAACTTGGAATGTTCTTAGAAGAACACAAATTTGTGAGAGATTAGTTGATGCGATGGGTCGGAGGTTACAAGAATGTATTGATAATAATGGGTACTACACGAAATATTAATCATTTGAACTTTATTGGTTAGGGCTGTTAACCAATAACCCTCGACTATTACATTACTAGCTGTAATAATTGTAAACAATGCAATAAATTGCTTTTATCTTCTGAAGTTTCTTTCATGTTTTTGGGGTAACTTATGTTGTCTGGTTTTATTATTAATTATGGCGTTAAAGGCTTTTCCTTATCTTCTACAATTTGCTTGTATTTTTTTTAAGTTCTTTTGAAAATTACGTCAAGTGACTACCGTATGGCTGTGTACTCCTGAAATAAAGTGTAGCAGCTTAAAGTAATACCAAGTAGGTGTAATTCTACATACCTTAAAATTGCACAAAATACGTAACGT
Source organism: Agriotes lineatus (assembly GCA_940337035.1). Lineage (NCBI taxonomy): Eukaryota > Metazoa > Arthropoda > Insecta > Coleoptera > Elateridae > Agriotes > Agriotes lineatus. Next base: position 223,796 of record CALNHX010001222.1, on the reverse strand, counting down.
TAAAAATCACTCTTGGACCTTTTAGTTACTTTTTTAAATCCTTCTTGAGGTAGAACAACAAATTATTTTGCCAGTTTGCAGTAAATTGTAAAAACAAGATAAATAGTTATTTGTCAAATCTAGGTTTCCAATGTTGAGCTTTTAACGGTGGAAAAATCTATTTTGACTTTAATTTTTAATAGCATAATAAATTAAATTGTAGCCTTACACAGAAAGGTAAAAAGGTTTTGGATTAAGTAAGTAAGTATAAATTAAATTGTTATCCTTTGTATTAAACTTCGGAAAGATGGTAGCGATGGTGATTCCTTAATTACTTAGAACGTTTAACAATAAACGAAAATCTCTAAACTCTTCAACAATTCCATTTCATCATACAAATAACAAATAATATTAACAGCAGTGAAATAAAACCTGCTTAATACAAATAAACTGTAACCCCCCTGTGATTCACCACCGAAATATTAAAAGGAAGTATTTGCTTCTACAATGTCTACTTTCTCTCTGCCTGATTGCTTTCCGGTGACACGCTTTGTGTGTACTACCCTCTAGGAAACATTCGGTCAAGTGACGTTAAATGTGTTGCCTATTGAAATAGCCAAGCTGGCGTTCGGGGTGACATCCTCAATTTTTGTAAATTTTGACATAATAGTAGTTATAAACACATTGCCAACTTTGCCATCGCCTACGATAACACGGGGGAATTTTTATTGGAGGAAAATGAAGAAAATGCTACAAACTTATGTTTACCATTTATTAAATTGCGAATTTTAGATCAGGAATATTATGCGCTAATTGATAGCGGAGCAATGGTTTCTTTAGTAGCTACAGGAAGAAGTCCTAAATAAGCATTGGAATATTTTACAAAGCGATATTATTAAAGTTAACAAAATCGATTTATTGTCTGCAACAAGGAAGAAGATCTCAACTACCAGTAAAGTATTGGCAATCAAGATCAACATAAATGGAAAAGAATATGATGTCCGATTTTACATAGTAGCTGCCTTAAATGTACAATTTGTGATAGGTGTCGATATTATTCAGCAAGTTGTAATTAAAATTGATGGAATGCAAAAGTGAATCCAAATAAATGATATAAGAAGGCCTTGGTCTATATTCAAGTACGGGGATCAAGAGCATGAAAATTGTTGCTAGCTGAAATAAAAGCAGGAGACGATATAAATTGTTACCTAGCCAGGAGTGCAGGAGCTCAGATAATTGTAGCAGCCAGTAACACAACATTTGAAATACAGAAGGTAGCAGTAACGAACTCAGACACTGAAAAATATAATTATATGCATTAGATTTATTATATAATATAATAACCAGTACAGAAATATTATACATTTTTATTATGCATTCCTATGCAAAAGGGGCATCCCAATTTAATGTTATCATAGCTGGGATTGGTACAATACAACTACACAAACAAATATAGAACCAATAAAATGTGTCATTCAATATCAATTACAGTTATTTAATTTGGGTTGTGGTACGAATATCATTAAACACAACTTATTAGATTGCACTATTTAACTGAGAGCTTTACGCTTATGCTGGGGATAATGACCTATGGCTTCAAACGGGTTCGAAGCTGCGGTTTCAAGTTGTAAATCGAAGGGCCCCAAACAGCTTACAGCTGCGGCTGCAGGCAGTCAACGCCCGCAAACGTAATTCACAAAGCCCTCTGGGGATAATGCTCCAAACGCAAACTAGGCTGTCCTGGTGCTGAAAGATCGTCGAAGTCTGCAAAGCCCCATGTGAGGTTTGTAGTAGACATGTCTGGCGAGCAACCGGAATCGTTGTTAACTTGTACCATGCAAGTGAAGTATTTCACCCGGTAGGTGATGCTAAAAACCCCAGACAAAAGTCAGCTCATTGAAATTACGTTATCACAATTTGAAATAGGAGAAATTACACTCACCCTGTATGATTACAGGCGAACTGCCAAAATGGCAAGGAATTCTGTGTTCTTAACCCGTCCTACAACGCGTACGAAAAGTCCCAAACAGTGCCCAATGCTCGAACCCGCATACCAGCAAAGCCTTAAATAATAATTCATAAAATCTGAAGCTAAGAGCGAAAGTTGGAGCACAAATCACACAATCCCGGTGAAAAAAGATGTTACATTTTCCCTAGCCAAACTGGAAAAACAAAAACCTTATTATGAAGCAGCTGTTCCGACTGCCGGTAAAACAGATTACATCTTAAACACTAACACTACACAACGACCGTGTTAATGAAGGAACTTTTACACGACCATGTATTATATATAAATCAGCACTGCAGGCCTTTCAGGCCCTTTGCTTTTTTGGAGACTTCTTGCTAAGTTCTGCCAGCTAATCACAATCAGTTGTCAGAGGTCTTCTTCTACACATTGCAACCAGTTTCTTTTTGATCTGTGGATGGGGCCCTGTGGTTCCTCAAATAATTCTTCACGTTTCTGTTTTCAGGCATCCTTACTATGTGTCCTAACCATTTGATTCTGTTCTGTTTGATAATGGTTATCAGAGCAGGTTCTTTATATTGTTCTTCTAGTTCTTTGTTAGTTCCTTTCTTCCACCACTCATCTTCTTTCTTGCCACCATATATCGCTCGTAGTATCTTTCTTTCCCACACTTCAATTCTTCGCATATCTTCGTTTCTTAATATCCACGTTTCACTCGCGTAACATAATACCGCTCTGATAACTGTTTTATATAAGCGGATTTTTGCAGCTTGTGATATGTTTCTGCACCTTATTACACTTATTAGTGAGGCAAGCTTTTTAGTTCCTAACATTAGTCTTCTTTCTATTTCCTGTGCAATATTGTTGCAATTGTTTATTTCTACTCCCAAGTATACGAAACTCTCTACTCGTTCGAAACGATATCTGGTTTCTTCTATTGCTATTACTGAACTTTCTTCCTGTGGTTGTTGGGTCTTTCCTATTACCATATACTTTGATTCTTTTTCATTTATTTGTGCTCCAACTTTTTTTGCTTCCACTGTTATTCTCTTTATTGTTTCTTTCTTTTGTTCTGACCATCACCGCTAGGTCGTCTGCATAGGCAAGGCACTGGTGGGAGTTTCTGAAAATATTTCCTTCCCTTTTTATTTGTGCCTTTTCGATAACCACTTTCAATACCAAGTTAAATAACCTTGTTGAAAGCGGGTCTTCTTGCTTTAGTCCTATATTTGCCTGAAAATTTCTTGTAAGTCTTCCATTCGCCTTTGCTTGAGTGTATGTCTCTTCTAGTGTCATTTTTACCAATTTTATTATTTTGGGTGGGCATCCTAATGTGATTAATGATTTAATCACCTCTGTTCGTTTTAACCTATCATATGCGTGTTGGAAATGAATGAATGTTGTGTACAGTAGTATGTTTCTCTGTTCTCATTTCTCTAGTATCGTTTTTATTTCGTAAATTTTGTCCACTGTTGATCTGCCACTCCTAAAGCCCCCTTGGTATTCTCCTATTTCATTTTCAGCCAATTCTTTTAGTCTTTTATTTACTACGTTTGCTAGTATCTTATACGCTACACTTAGGAAAGAGATTGGTCGGTAGTTTTCACAGCGTTGTAAGTTCCCTTTTTTATGTACTGGCACTATAATATTATTTGACCATTCTGTTGTCATTTTCTCTCTTCCCCAAATTTCTATTATTAGTTTGTGTAGTCTCTCAGTTAATTTTCTTCCACCATATTTCATTAATTCTGCGGGTATGTTATCCACACCTGGGCTTTTGTTGCTTCTTTGTGACATGAGTATTTCGTTAATTTCTTCCAATGTTGGTACTTCCACCTGCTGCTCGTCTCTTTGTACTTGCTCTTCTTCCTGTTTTTAAATTTTCGTTTTGGTCATATAGCTGCTTCTAATAATATTCTTCCCATCTCTCTAGCCTCTTTTCTTCGTCAGCTATCATGTGCCCAGTCTTGCTTCTTATTACTACCTACTGTTTTTTTGTCAGTACCCTTTTTTTATTTCCTCTGTTTTTTTAGAAGGCTCTAATATTGTAGTTGTAATTTTCTTATATATCTTCTATGGATTTTACTAGGTACTCTCTTTTTTTCTTCGGTACATTGCTTTTGCTTACCTACTAGCTGTCTTATATTTTCCACCATTCTCATCTGTTTTTCTTGTTAACTTTGCTCCTTTTCTCTTTTCTGTTGCAGTTTTGCATTCTTTGTCGAACCAATCTTTTAATTTTTGGCATTTTTTTTTCTAACTTCTGTTTAATCTCGAATTAAACAGACCTAAATTTCAGTTCCAAATTTACGAAATACAGTTCATAGGTTTAAAATGCAATTCTAATTTCACATGCACGAAGTTTAAATGCCACAACTGCAAGTTAAGCACCTTGCGTAAATGAACGACCTAGTAATTAGAATTTACTGTAACATAGATATTGCGCAAATAAACTGGCTTAAACGCTGATGTCTGTTATGAAATGTTATAGCGACACAGTAAATTTAAAATACTTTGCACTTTGAATCGTAGTTTCTAAGCAAATATATTTGTATAAATAGAACTTTATTTTTATAATAAAAACAATCGGCATTTACTGTTTGATTCATTCACATCGAGGTGCTACCCTTCCAAGCCTAAACCTTTGAAGCGTGAGGCTGCGCTTCAGGTTAGCTACCAAATATCATCGTCTCTCTGAGTGGCCTGACTACATTGTCTTAAAACAAGGGTGCAGTCTCACCCTTGTGCTCAGAACGCTAGAGACAAAACCAGTGCAAGTAGCGGAAACCTGATCCAGCCTCCAGGCAATTCTGTTCACTTCCGTTGGGCGGTTTGCTTTACTATGTACCACTCTGCCTCTATTTCGTTATCTTCTCTTCTTCTTTTTAATTCTTTTCCTATTTATTGAATAATTATTTCTTATTTCTTCGTCCTTCAGTTCAGCTGTATTTAATTTCTGTTTGTATTTTTTATCTTTGATAGAATTCTTGGTATCTATTGTATAACTACTGCTCGTATCAGCAGATGATCACTGTCTATATTTGCTCCTCGGAGGGTTCCTACGTTCTGCATTGAAGATGAGTGAATGTTTTCTATCATAATATGATCTATTTGGTTGACAGTCTTTTGGTCTGGGCTTATCCAAGTACCCTTGTGATTCAGGTAGGTTGCTTTTATTATCTTTAGGTCTGGGCTTATCCATGTACTCTTGTGATTCAGATAGGTTGCTTTTATTATCAGTTTTCTTATCATCGTCTATGATATAAGTCTTATGCCATTTCCATTTGTGATTTCATGTTTGCTGTTTCTTCTTATTGTTGGTTCATATTCTTTCTCTTTTCTGATTCAAACAATAAATGCATTGATAATGAGATGCGAGGAATAATAAAGTAGTAATGAACGCAAAAGGCAAGCTTGTTTTTAACAGGGGTCGAAGTTGACTTTTAAATAAATTAAGTAATAGGTTTGTGCATAATAAATAGCCGAACCGAAAGAAAATAATAGACACAAAAAGGTAGGTAGGTAAAAGAAGTGTAGTTTTCAATAAAGCTAATCAGTGAAATTTGTGAGGAATCTAAAACGGTAAAGAAAACTAGAATAAAATAACAGTACATTGCAAAAGAGAAATTTTGAGAAAAGCAGGCAGCAGGACATGAAAGAAGCAAATGAAATAAAATTACTGGACGTTTGTGAGAATTGTTGCTCCACTTTAATAACTGATTCCGATTCCGAGGACTTCGGCAGCAACCTCCTGGCACGTTCGAGCTTCGTTCCCGGAGAAATTAAGTATCCTGAGCCAGAGGAGTGTACACCAAGGCGTCGGCAGAGTCTGCAAGAGGGCTACCATCAACAGCAGCAGCGAGGGAACCGCCTCCAGCAGGAGATTTGACTAGCAGCACGTACAATCTTCTACGTCGCAGAACGACCCAAAGTTTCCAGGTAGGAAAGTGCCTGTAATTCATGTGTTAGCGTCGGGGTTTGCAGCATAGAGCGAGAACCAACCTTTCTGAAGATGGCCCGCGTATTTCCCTGCGTCCACTTGCTTTGGTTTTCTCAAAATTAGCGTGGCGTGGGTAAGTTCTGCAGATCCAGCGAAAACCGAAGCGTCCAAAACAAATGCCAGAAGTAGCGTCGTTTCCGCTTTTAACAATGAAGGGACGGTCTTGACGTCAGCATAGAACAAAAGCTAGTTTAATTGTCAAGCGGGAAAAATTCAAAAAACTTACCTGATGCGTCGTTTATAATTACACCAGTTTAAACATCCAGATACGCCGTCTTGCACGACCGACTAATTTGTGTTTATCTGACAGTTCGGGATTTATTTGATCTAACCACTAAAAACGCGCACTCGAACTACTTTGAATTTTGAGATAGTCAACCTCAGATTATATGTTAAAAGATAGCGAAATTCGGGACCTAACCTGTAGAGTTTCATGTTTCACTGATGAGCTAGCACACTGAGTTTGCAGTTAAATAGAATATTACAAAATAGGGGCACCATTTTTTTTAATAATTTGATAATTAAAGGTTACATTTCATTTTAATCAGTTTTACCAATTAGTGAAAAGCTTACAGTAGCTTTACCTTAGCCACAGCAATATATATTTGTTCGTCTCTTCTATTGTTTCTCCATTTATTGATGTTGTCCCTTCCTCCATTCTTTCTTTCTTCTTTGAAATTTCCGTTACTTGTGTTTTTTGTATGTTCACGTTTAAACTATATTTCTTCGCTGCAGTATTTCATATTTCCGGATTATACTTCAGTTTTTCCGTTGTTTCTGCCATGAGTACAATGTCGTCCGCCAATATACAAATCTCTGCATTAACTAGTTGGAGTTGATTCCAGCCTACGTAGCACTTTTTAAACTTGTCTTTACATACTTTGATTATTTCGTCTATAGTGTTTATGAATAGTGCTTTAGTCTACCCCCTTGTCTTACTCCTTCTGTGGTAATAAACTCTTCGGATATTCTGTTGTTGGTTCTTATTTGGTTAGTTGTGTTTTTGTATACAATTTAATTGCCTCGATTAGTTCTTTATTTATTTTTTTCGCTTTTAAACTATCCCACACTGATTGTCTACTGATTAGCTTAAACGGTTTTTCCATGTCAATAAAGCTTAAGTACTTATAATGGTTTATTTTTGGCAGTGGCTTTCTCTGTTAGTTGTTGGAGCGTAAATCAATGGTCTTGTGTACTTTTCCTAAATCCGCTCTGCTCATCTTGTAGTTTGCTTTCTGTTTCTTCTCTTAGACGATTCGCTAATATGTTTTCATATGTTTTGGCCATTACACATAGCAAAGATATTCCTTTGTAGTTTTTACATTCTTTGGTGTTTCCTTTATTGTGTATTGGAAGTATTATTGCGTTTGTCAATTCCTGAGGAACTTTTTTCTTTCTCCATATTAGATTAATTAATTTTAATAGGTACTGTTGTGCGTTAGTCCCCAAATTTTTAATCATTTCGGGCGTGATTTCGTCGCAGCCCGGAGATTTTTCCACTTTGATCTTATTTATTGCCTGGTTTAGCTCCTCCTCATTTATAGAGTGTCCGTTGTCTGTTTCCTCGATGTCTTCTGTTTGTGACATTTCTTGTGTCTGATTTGTATCATTGGTATTTCTGTTTAGGAGATCTTTAAAATATTCTCTCCATCTTTTAATTATCAGTTTGTCCTCTGTAATTCTGTTCCCTTCTTGGTCATTTATATTTTTTAATACTGTTTCTTTGTTTGTTCTTAGCCCTTTTAACATTCTGTAAAATAGTTTTGTGTTTTCTTTGCAGTTCGTCTCCATTGATTCCCCGAACTTATCCCAGCTTTCTCTTTTTGTTCTTGCCACTATTTCCTTGACTTTCCGGTGTTGTTGTTTATATTGTTCATATTTTTCTGGTGTTCCCACAATTACGTACTCTTTCCATATTGTTTTTTTCCTTTTAACTTCTTCTCTTATTTCTCTGTTCCACCAGTCAGTTCTTTTGTTGTTGTTCTTATTCCTTCTGATGCCACATGCTTTTTTTTGCAGCGTTTATAATTATTCTTTTAAATGCCTTCCATTCTTCTTCGATGTCATTGGTTATTTGTCTGTTTGTTCCTAATTCTTCCTCTAATATACTTGCGTACTCATCTTTATTCTTGTTGTTTCTGAGCTTATGTAGGTTTATTTGGCCTTTCTCAGTCCCTGTTATAACTTTCCGTTGGCTTTTAACTTGTTTATGATTCTTATCCGCGATTGTTGTTTCTACTACATAGTGGTTGCTTCCTATTTCATAACTTCTTTTCACTCTTGTATCGCTAATTCTTTTATTTTCCGTTTTGTCTACTATTATGTAGTCTATTATGGATTGTTCGTTCCTGGATCTTACTTCTCTTGTAATCATGTGTATTCTTTTATGTTGGAATATAGTACTTATTTGTAATGGTTAGGTTGTTATCTAGGCAGAATTCTAGTAATAACTTCCCGTTTTTTTTATTAATCTTCTCTTCTCGATAGCTTCTGATCGCTCCATTCCAATTTTCTGCTTTATTACCTACACTGCCATTTATGTCTCCTATTACAATTTTTATTCATTTGCTTTCGTTTAGGACTACTTGTAATTTTGCCCAAAACTGACTTTATTCTTTACATTTTCATCTGGTCCGTAGACATTATTAGGGAATATGTTTCGTCCATTACTATTTCTACTCTCATTATTCTTTCGCTATAAAATTTCCAATTTTTCGCTTTTCTTATTGTATCTTTCTTAATCATGCAAGCTACTCCTGCTTGTGCCCTTTTCGTATCTTCTACCCCGCTGTATATTAGTAGATTTCCGTGATTAATGATTACTGTCCCTTGTCCTTTCTTTTTTGTCTCTGTTATTGCTATAATTTCTATATTGGTATTTTCTAATTCATCCGCAAGTTTGTTCTCTTTCCTACTAATTCCCCTCAGGTTCCATGTTGCGAGTTTCCATCTTGTCAGGGAAGATAGACGGTCGGCCTTACCTTTTGGCGAAAGTTATATTAGTTATTTTGCCGGCTGGTAACTATCGGCCTAATTGGGCTAGCTCGCCGCGAGGGTCGCAGGGTTCCAGCTATGCTAAAAGAGAATACAAAAAAAAAAGGAGTGGGCGCCAGGTCCTAGTCTCAGATCCAATTCCTCGTGCCGGACCTTACACAAGGTCGAAGATAAAAACCAGCAAGTCAAAAATAAACAAATCAACCAATGAATAGATCACAGCTTTATTCTAAATATATTGGTACGTACTATAGTGCAATGCTAACATAAACTAAATATATATAGATCACAGCAGGCAATATTCTTAGCAACACCAAAGAAAACACACAGTATGCGACATGCAATAATAAATATCAATACAAATATAAATATAAATATCGAGCAAATAGTAGCAGTGACTATGACCTGAGAATGGGCTAACCCATTAAGACATTGCGCGGTTTAAAAACGGAGCGTAGCGAGTATTAAATAAATTAGATAAAAAAAATAATAAATTAATTAATCCCTGTGAGGCAGGATATAGCAGGGCCAGGTTATGCAAGCGCTCAGCTGATGTGAAACCCCGAATATCAGCTCGGTAAGATCCTAAAGTAATTAATCCAAAATTTCTAATGTCAAAAACTACGAGGTTATATGGCCATATAGTTCACAGAGCAGTTTTATTAATGGAAATACATCAGATGCATAAATGAACGCTAAAGCAATCGCTTGAATAAACCTTCGGCAAACTTGTACCTACGTAAACTCGCAAATAAATTACAATAACACGGAGAAATCGCGAACGCCGCAAACAGAGTTCCGACAAGATAATTAACGGGCTCACGCGACTCCCAAGTAAAGCACTCGGCTACCGAAATCGGTTCTCTAGCCACGACACGCTAACAAAAAAAATGACGTCAGACCTCAGCGACCGACATGCAAATGGCGTCGAGATAAACCCGAAGATATCGAGCAAACAGTAGGCAGCATGCGGTAAGTACTGCCTTAAAACTGAAGTAACTAAACGAAAGGTCTAACATACGATTTGCAGGGGAGCTCGATGGGGCGCGGCAGCCGACAAATCCCCAGTCTGCAGCGGAACCACCGAAGCAGGGCTCTAGTAAGTTAATCTGACGTTAGTTTCCCAGGTTGCACATAAATGCAAGTAGGGCAGCAGCACGAGAGTTAATTGAACTGTAAATTCGTAGGTACCACGGAGAAGCCGTGGCTCGGGGCCAATTAAAAACCGAAGGCTACTACGGGATTGAGCCGCAGAACTATTTTCGCAAAACTCAGGTAAGCTCGATTAAGGATTCAGTAAAGACCAGTAGCCTGCACAAAATGGGCGCTCAAAATTTGTAATTTTTTTTTTTTTTTTTATTAACATCAATGAATATTTACAATCTATTATACAAAATAATATTCAGTAAATGGTTTGTTTTATGCATTAATAACATGTGAGAGAACACTCCAGTGAGAGCACTCTACCTTAATTGAATTTAACATATAAAGCTGTTATGGTTGTAACATTTTGAAGTTTGGTCTAGTTGAACCTGTTAGGCAGATCAAGTGGATCGAGTCTTTTGAGTCTTTTAACATATGGTCTGTCCAGTAGATTTGCTGCGAGTTCATTAGTGTGCGCACTGAGCTTATCACGATGCTTAACACTGTGGGTCACTATTTCATTTTTTATTGTTGGTATAGGGATATCCTGTTGTATGACCCAATTGGGTACATATCTTGGTGCGTTGATGATGTTCCTGATGACCTTGTTTTGGAATCTCTGGAGGATCTCAAGATTAGAATTGCTGGCTGATCCCCACAGCTGAAATTTGTAATAGCCCTATCATAATAACACATTAAAATTATACAAAAAAAACATGCCCTAACATCTAACTCGACAAAGCATTGCTAGGCCAAGAATATCATACATGCCCTAACTGTTAACGAGACGAGATTCTAATAACTAACTATGGGATACACCAGGCACAAATAGCTATATCAGTTTCTTGCCTGTAGTAAAAACATGTCGGCTTCTAACCTGGCGTGCGGAGGCCGGGGACGACAGAAGCGATGGAGGTTACGGCAAACGCAGCGAGAGGCCCAGCGGACCTAGGGAGCGGTAATTGTATCACAGGTGAGTGCAGTGCTACCCCTCCAGCGTAGCTACCAGGGAATTTGTCGAGCTCCTTGACAATTCGATGGTTACAGGGGCCGAAATCGACGGTTTGGGAGGCCCGCAGAGTGCCGTCGAACAAGGAATGCTAAGTCTCTTCAGGGGGAAGTTCAACCTCTCGCAGGAAGCGTCCGAACTCGTCCCAAGGTCGTAGCCGACAGGAAATGGATCCCACAGGGAATGAGTGGCATCCGGCAGTAAATCCAGTCCCACAGTAAATCGAAGTCCACAGTAAATGGCTATAACGCACAACGCCCAAATAAGTCCCAAATAAGAAGAAACTGGCCTTATCTTACCTCACGCTGGAATTGAGCCAGAAGAAAGGGCAGAAGCAATGCTGACCTCAAAACGAATCCGCAAAAGCGAAAGGAAGTAAGTACAACCAAATCAAATACGAACGTCTTAAGGGCACATGTGCTTTTTCAGATCCTCCGAAAAAATCAAGACGGAGCTGAGCTATACTAATTAGCTCAAAAATTGAAGCACACGGCCGAGGCACTAGCAGCCTGCACCAAGTTTAAAATGGGAAAGACCTCAAAAATTCCACCAGCTTCCAGTTATCAAAACTTTCCAAAATTTTTGGGCCAGTAGATGCGAAAAAAAAACAGCCTGAAAAATTTGACTGCAAGGAGTGATATCCTTTATCTAGCAACAAAATAGAATAGTGCAGAATAATTTGTAGCAGGGGTTGCCTAAACGCCATATACAAATATCTGTAGGATATGACCAAAATAAATTTAATTAGTAGAATATGGGTAATTATTCGAAGAGTTGCTTACCAAACTGCTTGATAATTATAGGCAAATAATTAAAAATAAGATACAGCTAAATATACCTAGTTTAAAGCTTGCAAAAATTGACAAAAGCCAACCATAAATATTCAAGTTCAGAATTCAGCTAGCGAAAGTTCAATGCTACGGGGGGCACTCCAAAAGTATCGTAACAATGTTTTTGCTTTATTTTTAGTGTTATGTTTTTGTTGTGTTTCTTTTCGATTTTTGCCGTATGTATAGCTTGTTTTGTTACCTTTGTGACCATCCTTTTTTTTGTTTTTTAGTAGTTTTTCGTTCGTGCTGTTTTGGTAATTCTTCTTAGCGGTTGTTCCAGTGTGTTTCCTTCGGGGGATCTTTCGTCGATAGTTCGCTTGTATATTTTGCTTGTACTTCTTTCACCTTGTGATTCTTCCTGTTCTTTCTTTTCCTTCACGTTATCGGTGAAATGTGACTTGTTCTTTACATCTTCTGCGTAATATGTCTTGTTATTTATTATTACCTTGTTGTATTTTAAGCTTGCTTCGTGTCCATTGTTCCTTGCAGCTTTTAGCTGTGGAATTAATATTTTCCGTTTGTTTTCTACCTTTTTAGGGTAGTCTTGTTCAATCCATATTTGGGTGCCTTTTAATCCTTTAGCTTTGTTTAATATTTCAGTTTTCATCTTGTCTTTCGTTAACCTTATTAGTATATAAACGGGGGCTGCGCGCGCTTATTGCGCGGTCTATCTTATTCAATTTACCACCATTTTTAGGCCTATCACGTAGGGCCATTCCGTTCTGTTACACACTTGTTACACAATCTCAGAAAACACAACATTTTCGCATGACAGGAAGCAGAGGGTTCTTTTGTGGAGGAAGAAATAGGGAAATACCCGTCCTCTAAACCAAGAGGAACGTTTACGTGGTGAGGTGGAAGCTCACTGCTTTCACCTAACCGTTGAAAGGCTCCAAGAGGAGCCATCGCACTACTAATTGTCGACATAGTTTAAAAAAAAAACACGTCAAAAAAGTCCCATACGATCAATACGTCATCGTATGTGCCTCGAGATGCCAAATTTGAAAAACCTCTGCTAAACATTTCTCCAGTTTCGCCAATTTTCTAGATCAGTTCGATTCTCGATCTTACATCGATTTTTAATCTAATCGCTTCTGCGGAGTTCGAAGCAGGACATTCGGCGCCGCCGTCTGGGCGCCGGCCGTTTGGGCACCTTTGGGCTCCGCCGATTGGGCGCTGGACATTTGGGCGCCGAAATTTATAAATATTAAAAATAGTCCACGGTTCTTCTGTTATTTATCGTAAATATGATTTTTTGCAAGCAATTTCAAATGACATTATTCACGGTGTAATAGATTTGATATAGATGTATCTATTTAAGTAAATTTACAATTATTCCACAAAATGTAACACAATGAACTTACGGCTTAGGTAAAAATGAAAACTTCTGCATTTATAATCTTAAACCATTCCAGAAAATTAAAACAAATATCATCCAGATAGTAATTATTTATTATATAACAAGTAAAATCAGGTTACAGTTACTTAAGTAGTATACATATAGTCACATAATAAAAAATAGAACTACAATATAATCCACCACCAGTTTTTGTTGAAAACTTTTGCATTTATAATCTTAAACCACTCCAGAAAATTAAAACAAATATTATCGTCATAGAAATTATTTATTATATAACAAGTAAAATCAGGTTACATTCACTTAAGTAGTATACATATAGTCACATAATAAAAAGTAGAACTACAATATAATCTACCACAATTACAAGAAGACATTATGTGAAATTATTAAAAATAATTAAGCAACATTATTAGAAGTTTCAAACTATTAAAAAATGTATACTACTGGCGCCCAAACGTCCGGCGGTCAAAAGTATGGCGCCCAAACGGCGGCGGCCAAAGGGCGGGGCCAAAACGGCGGCGCCCAAATGTCGCGTACCGGCCGAGTTATTGGTGTCACCGGTTGCATGCCAACAGAAGGCGAAAAAGGAACAATGGTTGGCATCTCGAGACAACATATCACAAAATACACACCACGAACTAACGTGTTGACAGGTACACAGTGCAGTGCCTATATTAATGACAGTGTGGTCAATTTTGGTCCTGTTTCTGATTAGTTGTTTTAAAATCCGCCATTAAGAGTCGTTTCAATGTCCTATTGAATATTTTTAGCAGTATACGCATATTTAGATACAAAAAGTTACTAATGTCAAAATGAGACATTGACATTTTATAAATTATCTAAAGTAGCTCAGTTACTGAACACAGCCTAAGCATCAAAATAAATATTGTATCATCATTGATGTACACTTGTGTTATTTTATACACAAAAATAAAGTAAGTATGAATGCAAAATAAATTTTAACCAAGCAATAATTTTGACTTTAGTAATATTTTGTTACTAAATGTCACTGACATCGTTAAAAAATGCACATGAAAATCCTGTCACAGTGTAACAAATGGAGTGAATGGGGTACAGACGACTCCTGCAGTTTACACAGGTATTTGTAGTCATATTTCAGTAATATTTCAGACGTTTTCAACTGAAAACCTTTATTGCTAGTTTCAGTATCACCGTTTTAAAACAGTTTTTTTGATAAAACGGGAGTTATTTGTAGATAAACACACGTGCAAGTTTTAATTGATGTTAACCATCTAAAGAAGATCTGTTATCATTTGAAGAGAGAATAATTGCTTAAAATGGGGCCCTCGGGATCCGCCCCTCTCCAAGGGGGCTCACGGGGTTCCGCCCCTCTCTAATGGGGCCCTCGGAGATCCGCCCCTTTCCAAGGGGGCTCCGCCCCTCTCCAAGGGGGTCTTCTCCAATAGGCCTTCGGGGCTCCGCCCCTCTTCAAAGGGGCCTTCGGGGCTCCGCCCCGGTCACAAAATCGAGGCGACGGCGAAATAAATGCAAACGCAAATGGGGGACATCGCGTCTGCAATTGTCGTGACGGACACACACGTTTGGATCGTTCTCCTTTATTTATATGATTCCTGTTATATCCTTCTTTAAATTTTCCCATTCTTGTTATTTCTTTTATATCTACTTACCTGTTCTTGTATATTTATTTCTATCTTTTTGAATATTGCTTTAATTTTATTTTCAGTGTCTTGTTTCTCTTCATCTTCTTCACCTATCACTCCCTTTATGATTAAATTTTTCTTTTTCATTTCTCTTTTGAGGTTTTCTATTCTGTGTTCTTGCTCGTTCGTTTTGTCCTTTAGTTTATTCACCTCCTTGTTTAATTTACCTAGTTTGTCATCCATCGATTCTAGTTTATCTTTGATTTGTTTAAACATATCTTTAATTTCCTCCATCTCATCTGTTTTTTTTCCATTGTCACTTGACCTTTATCCGACCACTCTATCGCCAGCGATAAGGGCTGTCACCCGACTCCAAGCCTCGGAGGCACAACCTTTCTTTGCTAAAATCTACGGGCTTGGCAATATTGTTGTCGATTATATATTTTTAGAACGATTCCCTGTAGGCGTCTTACTACAATTTATCCGTGTATGTTGGGTTGCCTATCCGAACAATTTGTTGTTATTTTTCTTATCGCTAAATCACTTATCTATTTGTGGCATACGATTCCCCTCCTTATTGCAAAATATTCTAACCTCAACTATTCTCATTAATACTATAATCTCACCTACTAATCCGCCAAGTTTCTTGGATCAATCTTTCCCTAGTTCTTTTGCTGTACTCTGCTTGCTCGTATCGGCAGATGATCACTGTCTATATTTGCTCCTCTGAGGGTTCCTACGTCCTGCATTGAAGATGAGTGGATGTTTTCTATCAGAATATGATCTAGTTGGTTGACAGTCTTTTGGTCTGGGCTTATCCATGTACCCTTGTGATTCAGGTAGGTTGCTTTTATTATCAGTTTTCTTATCATCGCGTATGATATAAGTCTTCCGCCATTTCCATTTGTGATTTCATGTTTGCCGTTTCTTCCTATTGTTATTTTCCTGTGTTTTCCATTTAATCTGACATAGCTGAGCCTTTCATTTATTCCCTTTGCTTCTATGAAAGAGTTTTTTTATTGTATTATTTATTATGAATCCAGTTCCTAATCTGTTTTGCTTACCACCAAAGTTAAAGTAAACATAATTATTTATTTCCGTTATTTATGAATCTTTTATGTTAGTTTCTTGTAGTCCTATCTTATTTTTTCCTGCTTCTTTAGATAATTGTTTTGTTGCTTCTTCATTGTTAATTCCTCTCACATTCCAGTATGCTATGTACCATTTTTCATCGCCTTATTCGTCATCGTGGTATCTTCATTTTTCAGTTTTTTAATTCCGTCTAGGTTCTCGTCCCAGATATATTCATTTTCAATGGTGATCTTTTTGTAACCTACCTTAACCTCTTCACCTTGGTTTCTCGTTTCCTTTGCGATTTTCCTCAGTTCTGCTTGTATTCTGCAGTTCTCGATCTCTATTATGTTGATTTGTCGCCCTTCTTTATTTTTGAATGCATGTACCTTCTTAACTTCTGTTTTCACTCCAATTCTATCTTTTAGGAACTGTTTTACTTCCATCTCTTTATCTGCTTCTTTGAAGGACATTCCTTTTAAAACTAAACTGCATTTTTTGTCTTTCTTTTGGTAAGCTTCCATTCTTTGTTCCATTTTTTCTTTGAATTCCATCTTTTGCCTTTCCCATTCTTGTTGGTTTTTGGCCATTTCCTCTTTTTGTGTTTTATCGCCTCGTTACTTTGATATACTAATTTTCTGTTTGCTTTCAATTCCCTGTAGTTTTTCGTTGCCATGTATTATACATCTGAAAAATTCTCAAGTTAATTACGCTTTAGATACGTAACAAACTATATACACATATATGTATTTGGGGAAATCAGCTCAATTGGCTTCACCTCGCAAGCTAAACTTTGCCCCTCATGGATAAAAACTCTCTATATTTACTGGTACCGTCAATAACTATTCCATATTTTCACTCGTATTTACAGTTTTTGGAAACCTTCAATGTCATTGTGTATGTCAGGTTGTCTGTGCTTCTGCTCTGATTTTACAATTTTAGAAGGCGTTGAGATGGGTTTTGGTAATTTTTTGATTTACAATTCCACGCTTGATATTTGACCATGTACCAAACCTCCATTCACTTTGTCTAGATTAATTTTAATTTTGAATGAAGAAGTTATAATCAAACTGAGTTTGAATTGATATTTCTATCGTACTACTGTTAGTTTGCATTTATGTTTTGGTCTCTAACCAAACACTCCTATGACGCTCGTTCAATATATTTCTTGGTGTATTACGAGGCTTCATATATAAATAAATACATTGTTTATGTTCCCCACTAGATGTAGTTTGCTCGAACACTTTTAAGCATGTTTCGACTAACCCTGTGACGTTAACGCCGGCCGAAATCCGTGCTTTTACGCATTGGAATGCGTTCGAATTTGGTCCCGCTAAAACATCGTCACATTCAGCTAGAAAACATCGCCAAGGCGCGAGAAGGAAGATAACACGGCGTAACCATCGCTCTGAGCCAACATCGAACGGACGTCTTTCACGCAGTCCTACCCGAAATCCAGGACAGATAAGCAGTATTGGTATTGTATAAATAGAAAACGGACGCTGTTAGAGGAGCTTGCGTCCGCCGTCACCGACCAACGTCTTGCTCTAGGTCCTCCGGGGCCCGGATCCTGAACCGGTCCGAGAAACTTGATTCCTGCGACTAGAAATTCCTGTTAAGCCTTCCTGAACTCGCTATTGTAAAAATCGTTTGTGGCTTCGAAATTATCGACCTAAACGACCTGTTATAAATCTTTCTCAACCCGTAGACGTGGCTTCTAAAATACAGACCTGTCTTTTCCCTGTAAACCCGGCGAATTCATTATTTCCTTAAGATCGAAGTGGCCTTTTGAGTAAAAACCTGTCGGTCTTAAGGACTACCCTATTTCAAAGCCTATCTGGAGACGCTTCCCACGCTAGTCGCATGAACCAATACGGAAGCTTTTAGTTTCTTTAGAAAATTTAAATCGTCTATAAGGACGTTATTAGCAAAATTAAAACAACCGACCGGGCACGTAGCAGAAGGTCCCCGAGTCGGTTAAAATCAGCCGTATAAAACTTAAAAGAGCTTCACTCTTTATTCTAGCAACAATTCGCACGCCTCAAAATCCTTATTGAGCCAGAACACAAAACTTATTCATAAAACTTAAAAGAGCTTCACTCGCCTCTCAGAAAGTTGGTAACTAACTTCATGTAACCCCTGTGAGTGCTTTTGTATCAAAGTAAAAGTTTCGAATACCGAAATTAACTACATAAACCTATCTTGAGGTCAAGGTCAACACCGGCAAATACGCAGAGTAATTTGTTGTAAAAGTTCAGAGCTTTCCTCACCTAGAGGAGTCCTGTTTTATAGACGCCCTGAGCCTGTCCGTAGTTCTTCAATTTAACAAATAAAAACTCCATGGTTTAATTAGCAAATTTGAAGGTTAACACCGTTTCCGGAGAAATTTGATACCTACACTGTCATTTCACTTGCTGAAGGAGGCTTATTCGGCACTGCGGACTAGGTTGGGGCAAGTCAGGCCTTCGCCCCACATCAATTTATAGTCACAGCCCCCAAAATAAACAAGATTACACCCTTATTTATTATATTTGGCAATTGCAAAAAAAGTTAACCTCGAATCACGGCCTCCTGGATTAGTGCGAGACTGACGTCTCTACGCGGCCCGCCACATTTGCATAATTTTTGTGATTCTGAGGCCAACGTACTTTGGCGCCATCTGTTGGGTTTTTGATAAATTATCTGTAACGTAGGCGTGACTTTCTAGATTAATTTTAATCCAGGAGGCCGTGGACGTATGCAACCAAAGACACAAGCGCAACGTACTGTAGCGCCTCTACAAACTATAAAAAACGCCTTGAACTAAAAATGCGGCGGGCCGCGTAGAGACGTCAGTCTCGCACTAATCCAGGAGGCCGTGCCTCGAATTCTTGCGTTTACAGTCTTGGTCGCTAGAGGATGTTTGCGCCAGCCACAATCCCGATACGTGTACGATCTTGGTGATCTGCAACCCGTTAGCCCGAGAAGCGAAAGGGGTTGTCTGCCTGCCAGGCGTTTATCCGTCCAGAGAATACCTCAAGATCAGATTTTTGTACCAAATACAGGAAATACTTTCATTATGTTACAATGTAAATAGTTATACCCAAATAAATCCCTTTTATGTTATATGTACTTTTTTATATACTTGAAAGAGTTAATTGAACCTTGGCATCTGAGCTGCCCGGTAGTGAAATTCTTATTAAAAATGGTAATTATCAAGTTTTGAAAGAACAAACAATAATTAGTCAATGCAGGCAGTTACAACCCGAACGGTTCTGTGGGGTGTATCATGGCAAGTCGTAGAACACATCACCCTAAGCTTTCATTACTTGCAACATTTAGGTAATTTTATTACATTATTTCCATTTGTGAGTTGGTAATTTTTACATTTTGATGTGGATATTGGGCACATCCTTTTGTGAGGTTAGTTTTGAAGTTGAAACGACGAGAAATGAAAGAACATTTGTCAATAATCTTTAATTGCACCAAGGGGGGCCAGTTACTCAGCAAATCTTTTGAAAAACCATTCTTGTACACACCGGTAATGACAGCACATTCTCCACAAAGATGTCGATACAAAGAAAGGCTTTATTACACATGGTATACTGTGTATATATATACAAATCACGGACAATACATGTTCAGGTTGTACCTAGATATAAAATAAGTTATAATCCTAATTATACATACAAATCTTAATACAGTATCAATACAAATAGTAAAATAGTCTATGGTAGGTACTCCACATTGCAATACAGAACTATAATTTGCATGCTTTATGGTATGAATACATGAAGTAATACTATAGCGAATGTTTTGAACATTACAAGAACCGATCATCAGTCTATCATTTACAAATGCAGACTTAGCAAGCCTTTGCTTGTGTCAACAATGTTTCTGCGTGCTGCTTATGTCTTGCAGGTAGCAATACAGGATGCCGGCTTGTGCCATTACGTCGACCGTGCCTGTAGCCAACAAGTCTCTCTGCTTATTGTTGTCAGATTTTCCGCCCGGGCGCAGCAGTGTCGGACCGAACACCGTGGCCAAGTTGTGCAGCGACATCTTGTTCTCATTTTCGTGCTGGTTTACCCTAAAACGGCACAGATATTACTTGCCGCTCCAATAATTGCCATCGACATGATGCTTACCGAATCAAATGGTCCAGAATAAACTGTATCGTGGCCTTATTCTGCTGGGGCAGCTTGGTGAAGCACTCCTTCAGCAACTCCATCCTACGAATCAGGTTGCCGTTGCTTTGATTGAATGCCTCCAGCAACGTGGGGTACAGGTGGTCGGTGTATAATGCCTCTGGAAGCTCCCGCAAGTACAGTTTAAGAATACCCGTAACTGAGTGAATGTCGACTTCTTTCAACAGCTGCTCAGCTTCGTACGAGTCTGTAAATATCAACTGTTAGCAGTTCACTTTAAGAACAATTGGATAATGATACAATGCTGTTAAGGAGGTTGAAAAGAGGACAATCTCTTGCTCCAACAGCAATAATTTCAACCTCGACACAATCAGTTCCTATTACTAACACTACTTACTGCTTTCAAAAGACTTCTTTAGCCGTGCCAAGTCTGATGCAGAACCGGACACCCGATAGATTCCAACCTCAGACATGCCTCGTCGCTCGACCTCCCGTATGCAAGCAGAGACGATGAACGGAATGTCCCGCTTCTGCCGCCTGCAAGACAACCTCGTAAACATCATGCTACTCACTCGCAACGCACACTTACTTGCAGACGTTCTGTATTTTCTCTCCAAACAGCGAACCGGCCTTTCCGGTCGGAACCCTTCTCAGGCTCACCTCGCACGGGACGAACTTCAGCCCCACCCGCAGGTTGCATCCGTTCACCTGCAGAGTCTTTTCGACCAGGCTCTGCCCTAGCCACTGCCGGCTGAGCTTCTGCGTGTGCTTGCCGAACAGCGTCGCGTGCGACCCCGTCTCCCGGTAGACGAGGAAGCGCAGGTTCTCGCAGCCTTCCAGGTCGATCACGAACGACTCGTTCCAGACGGGCGAGCTCGAATTGCACACCATTTTTGTTTTCGCCTTGCGGAAGAAGTGCCCGTAGAAGTCGACTTCGATGCAAACGTACAAATCTAGAATTTAAAAAATAAAGAAATTAGGAGAATGAAATGAAAGAGTTAAAATGATCTGGTAGATAGGGAGGGAATGACAATGGCCACCGGCTGTAACAAATGGCAGAAAGCAATAATCTGTACATAATACTTACAAAAACACATATCGAAAAACAACATAGAGACCCCCAAACGGGAGATCGGAGAACCAAGAAGACCATATATTAATGCATAGAAATAAGATAAGTAAAACTGTACCGTGGAGCAAATGCTGACAGCGATCACTATCTGATAGCAACAACAATAAACCTATAAGAAATTGAAAGAGGAACGATTAATAATTGCAGAGAAAGAATGCAAAACAAAGGAGAGAACCCTTTAAATAGTGCAACGCAGAGCAGAAGACACTCAACTCGCCTAGTGGCCTAAGGAGTCAACCAGTCTGCCGACTTGGTTCTGAGTCCACCTAGAAGAAAGCCACTCGGAAACCTAAGTCCACCAAGTTGTATACTCCAGCCCGAGGAGTCCACACCGCCAAATACTTCAGCCTGAGGAGTCCGCACCGCAGTTTAATCCAGCCCGAGGAACCCACACCACCGCTTACTTCAGCCCGAGGAGTCCACACTACCGCTTACTCCAGCCTGGGGAGTCCACCAAGTCCACTACACTCCAGCCTAAGGAATCTTCCGCCTCCTGCTACACGCCACCCTGAGTCCACCTAGAAGGAAGACACTCGACACCGATAGCCAGCACCTAGACGAGCCATCACTGCTAACAACGACAGGGATAAGTTACTCCATCTCCAGTAGGAGATTGCCAGCGGTGTCAGCGCTCATTGCCTACTACCGTACCCCCTACCTAAGGAAGATCGGAGGCTGCACCAACCACTGCACCCAGCCATATCAGGGGCCCATTCTTGTATATAAACGATTTATCTTTAAGTTAATAAATTTATAATTCTGTATGCAAATAAGTAGGAGTAATATATTAAATCAACCGTTATGTTGAGGGATACGCCTCCGAGTTCTGAAGGACTTCCGCCATTCGCTCCACCGCTGAGCTAAGCTAGAGACATGGATATCTGTAGACTACCTAAAAGAAGTGAGGAAACTAAGAAAAACTAAGTTACTGCTTAACACAGGCAAGGGGAGAAGGACGTATAGCACAGCTTAATTATCAAATAAATACTTAATAGACAAGAAATGGAAGCGATAAGAGCAAAAGACAAGAAATGTAAGTGAAAGATCAGAAAGAAAATGACGACACGAGAAAACAAATAAGGACAATAAGAAACACTGTGCAACTTCCACAAAACTAATTAATAAAGAAAGCTGGTCAGATTTAAACAGAACGAAAAGCTGTGGAAAGATGCTTTTGGAAAGTGGTTTAATAATAGGCGGAAAAGTAGACGTAAAAACAAGATCAGAATTAAAACATAAAACGTACATTGTTAAAAGAGAAAAAATAATGGAAGTAACAAAAGAAGTAATAACAAGATATCGAGTAGACAACAAAGGATGTTCAATCATATAGAGGAGCAACTCCGATCACTTTTTGGTGTAGTGTTTTATTTTCAAATAAAATTAAACAGAAATTTAACCGAGAGAAAGCAATAAGACAAGTAAAAAGACACTGGACAATCCAAGAGTTGAAAACTGAAGAAATGAAAGGGAAATATAGACATGGAACAAAGAAAAAAATAGTCACCCAACTCGTAACGTCGACCGTCTTAACCTGCGCTCCAAGGCTGAATCACTCAAAACTGACGCCGTTACACACGGTTCGCGAGTTGGGTGGGTGACGCCCGCATATTCCGTTTACGCTGATACAGCAGAGTGTTTTCTGTGACTTTTTAAATCTGTGTTTCCCGTTCAGTAGCAGACACTGCTTGGCTACGTTGGTGAGCACTTGTGTTGTGATATGGTGAGGTCTGTTTTGCGAGTCGTTGTGGGCGTCAGTTCGTATGTAGGCTGTTGAGGCCCATTTCCGCCGTCGTATGTGAGACGGGATTCTTTTCCTGAGTGACCCATTCAACGGCTACGCTGTTATCTGTGTAATGGCCAAGGAGGCCTTGACACATTTCGCTCTTTGAAAGGGGATTCTGTAGGACGTCGCAGCATTTTTTCTCTGCCACACACATCAGGGGCGAAGCGACATACTGACACTGGGTTGAATGCCATCTATCACCAGCTGCAGGCCGAGTTAGCTAATAAGGTAAATCTGTGCAATAGACTATTTCGCCCGCATGTTCGTGTAAATTAACCTTTTTAAGTCTGCGCTTGACGCCTAATTAGTTCAGAGTACACTCTAGTACAAATTTAATGTTTGTGTTCTAACACTCAGTGCTGCAAGGCAGCCTTGTTTTGTTAATTAACCTTTTTACGTCTGCGCTTGACGCTTAATTAATGCATACTACCTTCTGGTACAAATGTAGCGATTGCTGTTTTAAATTGTTTAGCTGCAAGTCAGTGCGTTCTGGTGACTCGAACTCAAATACAGATTTCAGGCTTGCACGTCAGGCCTGTTGACGCCTAAGCCGACATTTAACTAAAACCGATCTGGATTTGTTGTTCCGCTCAGCTATGCGCCACCATTTTTGGGCGTACCCCATAAGTTGTTATTACAAATTGTCATACGTGCTGACTACATCGGTACTACTGTAAGGTGTTTGTTTGATTACGTGGAATGGCCCAATAGATGTATTAACTCTATCGGCTTATGATGCTGGGCCTCTTTAGTACCTTTGTAACTTGCCTTGCTGCACTGGTTGACAAGCAAGTTCTGCCTGGGTTCCCTCAGAACCCCATGGGTTTTACATTTGCTATCGAACTCTTGCCATAAGTTGCAGATTGTTTAACGATCTCCATGGGTATGCTTCAGGGCCCATTTGAATGGTTAAACTATTACAGTTAATGATTTTCATCCTCGGAACTATTGTTAGTCTACACTTTTAATGTGTAGTTGGTTATGCTTAACACGGTCTTGTTAGAAAGAAATTTCGGCTTAGACCGCGTAGTCTTTGTAGATGAACGCCCAGCATTTGGTGAGTCAGTAGTTAGTCAATATGGGTGCCTAAACAGCAACAAGGCCAAATCTGCCTACGTATCCCCATTCTCAAGGTACTCAAACAACATGAGCCTCCAAACAGCATAGCCATCGCGTGGATCCTTGTTGCGTTTACAAGGTGCAAGACATATTAAGCCAGAAAATGCTGGGTGTTCATCTACAAACAACAATTAGCGTAGTCTGTCTTTGTACATTTTAGAACATTATAAATTTTAACTTACTCGTAACATTAGTCGAGTTTGTGTTTTGAGGTGCACCTGATTATTGTGTGTATTTATAGAATAATCACCTGTACACTGTGCTGGCTTGGTATACAACTACTTATTATCTGTGATTATTATACATTGCTATTATTACATCATATTGTTTGTCACTGCTATCTGGCTTGTGCACATTCTTTCAAAGTATTGATTGTGCTACTTTTGAGCTTACGACTTCTCTGTAATTTAAAGATTCGTTAGTGCCCGTCATTGCTATTTAATTAATTTCAGTATTTATAATGAACTGCACACCGTCTTCACTGCGATAGCCCAGCCAGCAATTGTATCCACACAGTCATTTGATTTTGTGAAAATTAGCTGACGAATCAAAATCTGGTATCAATATGGAAAAAACATTTTAAGACCCTGCTGAACTCTAAAGAAAGCAATTGCGAGGAAAGACATGAGCAAGACGAAAATCAGTGGATCAGAAATGAAACTCCTGTGATAGAACCAAGTTATGTCGAGATTAAAATAATAATACAAAAACAAATGGAAAAGCACCCGGCTTAAGAGCACCACTTTGTAGTTAAATCAGGCCACTGGCCTACAATAAGGGGAAGAAGAAAGAATATAGACAAAGAATTATTAAATAGTGAAAGAAATTAGAGACAATACAATACATAAAAGCTAGAAGGGTATAGTGGATGAGTCGCAATAAAGAGTAAAGAAAAGGACACAATAACGCCAGTAAAGAAATGCAAACCAATGGGGGATAGCCCGAAAGGTAGACCAAGATTGGTAGGGCTAGACGAAGTCATGAAGGACCTCAGAAAAATGTAAGTCACAATGTGGAGAAAGAAAGCAAAAAAATACAGAAAATAATGGAAAAGATAGTAAACTTGGCAAAGACACACACAAAGCTTTAGTGAAAGGGTTAAGGTGGAAATTAAAGTGTAGTGACTAACAAGGGCAGTAATCCACTCTAGAAATGGATGTGGGAACCTCACATGGGCGGCTAAATCCCTTTGGGAATGTCAAACCTTTATATATGAATGGATGGTTATGTTAACGACTAACTAAGATTTATTTTTTCATCTCCAGTTAGTTAAGATCCTTTAAAAAAAACATAAGACAATATACCAATTACAAAGAGGTGAAACGAAATACAACTAATGTAAATAATAATAAACCATGGAAGAAGAAAACTAAACTGTTACTGCAATGGTTAGCAAAAACTAACCTTGGATTCAACATCCAAGCATGACGATGATGTCACACAACTTACCTGCATTGTACTCCACGCCCAGCAGATCCCGCACGGTGACATGCAAGTCTCCCACGAGCAGGCTCTCGTCGTGGCCGCTGCGCAGCAAGTACGAGCCCATGTTGGTCTTGAGGAAGGTGCGGCAGGCGGTGATCCACGTCTGCAGCTCCAGCATGCTGAAGCTGATGGTGGGCGTCGGCGGCTTGCTGGTCTGCTGCAGCGTGTGGATGGCCTCGATCCACTGCGTCCGCTCGAACTCCGAGGAGAGGAAGAATATGAAAGTCTTTTGTGTCTGGCGATGCTTTATTCTAAATACTAGATTTGGTGATACAAGTACGAGCTGGCTCTCCAGCTCGAGCAGTCTTTTTCTGTATTTCTCCGAGCCCCGTCCCAAGCGGATTTTCTGAAAATGCGACGGTTTTAGATGCAAAGTTGGAATAACGACGCTCTAAATATCGTTGCACAGCGACGCCTATAATTGGCCTAACGGCTGTTGGCTGAGTGGGAAATAAATAAATAAATAAATAAAAAGTTAGAATGAAATATCGTAAAAAGTTAATAACCTATCATAACATCTAAAATTCTCGATTAATGTCAGCTATGCTATCTAACCTACAATTTGCTGAATAATCTAACCTAAATCCCACCACTCTGTCTATTACTTGTTGGTTTTAGAACCACACTGTGAAATAATTTACTAATCTTCAAAATCCTTATAAATTTTCAAGACCGTTAACTGTGAAGTCGTTTTCTAATCAAGGACGTTTTATTAAAATGCAACAACTCGTCTTCTCATCCTGAAGATCATTAGAAAATCTCAAGAGTTTTATTAAATTGTGAAATCATTTCCTAACCTTTAAGGTCGTTATAAATTTTCAAGGCTATTTTTTAACTTGTGAAGTCGTTTTCTAATCCTCAAGATCACTACCACATTTTCAAAGCCGTTTTGTTACATTTTGAAGAATCTTTTATAATCCTCAAGGTTGTTATGAATTCTCAAGATCATTTAATTTAACTGTGAAGTCGCTTTCTAGTCAAGGACGTTTTATTAAAGTGTAGCAACTCGTTTTCTAATCCTCAAAGTCCTCATAAAATCTCAAGAGTTTTTTATTAAACTGTAAAATCATTTTCCAGCCGGCAACTTTTCCGCGGTGCTCAGAATTGAAGTTCTTCGATAAAAGCACGCCTTGCTGTCTGTTAAAGTATTTCCTAGGTTGACGCAGCGTTTATTTCTGCCACATTTAAAGATTTCAATCCAGAAAAGCCCACGTCGAAGCGCTCAAAGAACCATGAAAACACGTGGTGTTTCAGATTAAGTTTTCTGACCAGTTGTTGGTTGAAATTCTCGGAAACACGTGCGTTTGGGCTTAAAATGCCAGGTGCACATTTAGATGGGACTTTTACGCAATGAGAGCAACGAAGCATTGTGATTATAAGAAAAGATGGCTATAAGCAAAGTCACGGACAGATATAGGAGAGGGATGAGACGAATGCCAAATGTGTCTGGTTTTGGACAAAGCACTTGATGTCAAGAGCATAAACAGTCAAAATGTGTTTTGTGAAAGTGTCACCTCGGACATCTCAAGGTGCTCGGCCAAGTTTGAGTGACTCCTAGGCTAATTTGTGCAAGCTTCTACCTTCACCTTTGATTCCGTGGAAACAGCCACGTGGCAGCTCCCTGTGTAACGTATTTGGCTGAGTTACAATTTACCTTTAATGTTATGCAGCCCCAGTGATTTAAGAGTGTTATAAACCCCATTTGCTAAGCTACCTTTTTTTGTTTCTTTGAATGAGAGTACAATCCACCTGAACAGTAACATTGAATGCTCTTCAAGCATTCCCGATTCAAAAGTTGATTGATTACGTAGTTGTTAAGAAAGTGTAAGGGAAAGTTGAACTTAAATAGCTTAAGCAATTAGGTCTTTAGTTGAAAAAAAATTAAGCTTTCATGTAAGTATCCTTTGCACTAGAACCTACTGCTTTGACCGTGGACGAAATAGATTCAGCCCCAGTGATTTAAGAGTGTTATAAACCCCATTTGCTAAGCTACCTTTTTTTGTTTCTTTGAATGAGAGTACAATCCACCTGAACAGTACCATAGCATGCTCTTCAAGCATTCCCGATTCAAAAGTTGATTGATTACATAGTTGTTAAGAAAGTGTAAGGGAAAGTTGAACTTAAACAGCTTAAGCAATTAGGTCTTTAGTTGAAAAGAAATTAAGCTTTCATGTAAGTATCCTTTGCACTAGAACCTGCTGCTTTGACCGTGGACAAAATAGATTCAGCCCCAGTGATTTAAGAGTGTTATAAACCCCATTTGCTAAGCTACCTTTTTTTGTTTCTTTGAATGAGAGTACAATCCACCTGAACAGTACCATAGCATGCTCTTCAAGCATTCCCGATTCAAAAGTTGATTGATTACATAGTTGTTAAGAAAGTGTAAGGGAAAGTTGAACTTAAACAGCTTAAGCAATTAGGTCTTTAGTTGAAAAGAAATTAAGCTTTCATGTAAGTATCCTTTGCACTAGAACTCGCTACTTTGACCGTGGACGAAGTAGATTCATACAGTTATAGTTTGAATTTTCACGGTCGTAAGTGCGGTCCAGTGCTATTGCAAAATCCCGATTATACCGTAATAATTCTTGGGGCTACTTTATTAAACTGTAAAGAGCAGTTTACCAATCCTTAAGGTTGTTATAAATTCTCAAAGCCGTTTTTAATTCTCAAGGATGGTAAATTTTCCAATAATTTTAAGGTTCTCAAGCTTTTTTTGACTAGCCAAGGCCATTCAAAAATTTTCAACTTTGCTTTTGAAATGTTGCAGCTTTAAATCAGAAGTGATATTCAAGGTTAATCAAACTTAAGATTGGATACAATTCTTTGATGATTCAAGGCATTGAAGGTCAGGCCGTACGAGGTGGAAGGTCTTCCTTTTGCTGCGTAATGCTGAAGATAAGCTTGGAAAAAAGTTAAAACCGACTTGAAAAAACGGTTCAAGGTAGTTGTAAAATCTTCATCTTAAAACTCAAAAATAGAAGAAGTATGAACGGTTCAGGATGTACATTAGCCATCTGATGTTATTAAAGTCATAAGAGTAGATGGCGTCAACATAGGGGAATCAAAATATTGATCCTAATATTTATTTAAAAAGGTGCAATCTAAAACAGTTATTTGTGTTAATTGTGGTGCAGTTTACTATAATAGCGGCTCAAGAATTAAGTATGGTAAAATAAATATAACCCCCCTGTTCTTGGCCTCCACTCCATCGACTTTCTACTCCACCAATCATCTTGGCTCATCAGATGCCCAGCCCTCTGCCACCTTTGTCTGGCGATAGAACTGAATTACTTTTCAAAATACGATAATTGTAATTGGTAATTGCCATTTCTGTTAAAAAGTACTTAATAATTACTTTCTGAAAGTAATTAATTACTGCATTCAATTATTCAATTACTTTTGAGTAATTGAATTACTCTACAGTATTTAAAGTACCTTGCAAGTATTTGAATTACTTGTGGTAATTTAAATTACTTGCGGTAAATGAAATACTTTCTGATAATTCAATTACGAAATGACTGGCCTCAATAGAGTATAAATGACCAGAATGCAAAAAATTAGATTGGGCTTCATTAAGTTTCATGTTAAGCAAATGGCAATAGGGCATTGCTGGAGCAATATAAATATAATTTTTTGTATTCGCTCCCCAAACTGGTTACTTTGGAAACTGTCTAGGATCCTCAAAATGGCCATTTAGAGGCCTTGTACTTAAAGTCGTCATGGCAACATTTTAGCGGACTCAAACATTAGTTGCCATGACGACTTTAAGTACAAGGCCTCTAAATGGCCATTTTGAGGATCCTAGACAGTTTCCAAAGTAACCAGTTTGGGGAGCAAAAAATACATTTTCGCGCGGCCTCCTAATATAATGCCGCGTTAATGGTAATTGAAACTTCATATTATAATGTTTGGAGAGCTAATACAAAAAAACGTTGTATGCAACACGTCCTCAAATGACTTTAGAGAACTCATCTTCATATTACAGACTCGGCTGCGCTTCGCTCCGCCTCGTCCGGAAACATTACGACTCGTCCCCTAAAGCCTTGCTTTGAGGACTAGTTACATAAAGTACTATTATGATATCCTATGACTAATCGGGTAACAGCTAGTTTTGTGCATGAGCAAAGATATATTTAGTGCAGACACATGTGTTTGTAAATGAGATGTGCATGTGTTGTGTCTTATGCAATGTAGGCTGTGCAGAATTTAACATTGTAGCTTGCTAATAATTAATGTATAAGAAGCAAAAAATATGTCTGCGGTTAATGCAGAGTTAATTTTTTCCATAAAAATTGACAACAAATAACGTCATTATACAATATTTGTTCATACTTATTTATTTACTTCAATTTGCTTCTTTAAAACAATGTAGGTACTAGCATATGGCTATCTAAATACAAATAAATATATGACAACAGTTTCTAGTAAAAGTAATGGAAAAAGTAATTTGTGTTGTGCAATTACAATTACCAAGTAGTTGATAATTGAATTACTATTTAATTTGAGTAATTGAAAATCTGGTAATTCAATTCCTTCATTGGGTGGTAATTGGTAATTACTTTTTTAAAGTAATTTGCCCAGCTCTGGCTGCACCACCCTTAGCTTTTCCATGTTTGTTTCCGTAAATGACCTTATCTCTGACGCATAGATGAGTGTAGGAAGGACACACTGGTTGTACACTTTAGTTTGCTGCCATTGCGAACGATTTATATGTTGTTTTTCAGGACTACAAAAAGGCATTTGAGGCACTGAACAAAAAAATCTACTACAGAAATTAGAGATGGTTGGATTTAGTGATAATTTTCATGTTACTTGAGTGTAAAGTGTAAATTTGGCGATTCAGTGTCTTCAATTAAAGAAGTATCACCAAGGTGTCCCTCAAGGATCCGTACTTGGTCTAGTTTTGTTTATTTTGTACACAAATGATCTGATTTAGTAAGGAAGTGCTAAATTCAGTTATTTGCGAATGGTGCATTGTTATATTTTGCTCATGAAAATGTGGATTATGTGATAAATGAAGAAATGCAGTATGTTTGCAAATGGTTAAATATTGATAACTTAAAATGAAACATAGATAAGACGGAATTTACCATATTACATAGTCCTAAACGTTCAACCAAAGATTATATATACCTAGATACCTAAACGTGAGGTCACACTGAAAATATTACTGTACGCGCTTGACAGATGGCGTAAGTCATTGAAGTAAGGAGGTGAAGCAACAACTTAAATTACAATTACTTTTGAGTAGGACAGATTAACATGTATGGCAAATACACCTATTCGTATCTGACAGCTTTAGCCTTAAAATTGACTGTAAACACAAATGGTTTGCTTGTACAAGAAAATAGCGTAATTGAATTCAAACTCCAATAATTGAGAAACAAAGCCTCAGGTAAATGCAATGCAAATATTCTGACGTAATTTCCGGCTAACTTGGTTTGGTTTCAGTGACATAAAGGTACGCTAAGATCTGCATTTGCAGAACTTCCTGCAATTCTGCAAATCTCTGGTCCAAATCGCAAAATCAAAGGACGCTACCTCTGTTATAAAACCCTGTATGAATCTACGTAGCTGAAATCACGTTCAACCCATCGTGCAATGTTTAATCTTGATGAAACCCAAAGCTAGTGGGCCGGCTGCAACGGCTCGCCTGCGCAATTTACGTTGCAAAGTCGGCTTGGTAGGCTTGGATTCACACAATCAAAGGACGCCACGGCAATTACAAACTTCCTGCTTCCTGCTTCCTGCTCAAAATTTCTGCACCTAGGCTCTCAGAAGGGTCTGCTCCAAACGTAGCACATAAAATTCTAGCTGACCGATGTCTCTAACTATCGAAAACTGGCCGTTATGTTAACCGCTCTTGGGGCGAATCTTCGCAGAGCTGATCCCTTTCCACTGGGATGTGTCATCATGACAAAAATTACACACAGATGCTCTGCAGATTGGTGAATATGAAAAACCACTTTTTGGCTCACGAAAAACTTTTTTAATATAAAAATTTACATAAAACTGGGAGCACCTCTTGCACCCAGCACAAATTTTACAAGGCTTGTTTTGTTATTAATAACAATTGAATATCTCGTTTCCTAGCAACTCAGTTTCTTCAAATGTTTTACGAAATAAGTTCTGATATGTTTTTACTTAGGAACTAAACTGTCTTTTTCTTGGAAATTGTCAATTGTAGCACTTTAACTTTCAATCTCTGCTTTTCAACAATTAGTTTTTAAATGCACTGTTTCACAAGTTTATAATTAGCGCACTTCACTATTGTCTGTGTCCTATAATAGGTTGCCTTATTATTGCTCTTTGCAATCTTTGCTTCCTCGCACTGCTTTGCACCGTTTCTTTACCCGTCAGTTGTGTTGCCGTTTGTTGGTGATACAATTTTTAATATTAACGCTCATAATTTTTGTAACTTCACAAACCATTTCTGTATCATTTTAAATTCACATTATTGTATTGACGTTACCAAATCAAATCTGCCAGCTACATAAATTAAGGTGCGCTTGCCATTACGAAAATCAATTATGAATAGAACGTTGAACGTAACCCTTTTGATTCTGCGTGATCTAATGCTAACTTTTCTCAATCAAATTATAGTTACTGCTAATCCTATCACGTGCATTTATTAGTGTAAAATAATGACTTTATCTGGCAATAAATAAAATATTAATTCTGTGCTCAATTTGAATTATTTTTTCATTTTCGTGTTAGTTAGGCAACCAGAATTGCTGTGGGCAGTAAACCATTGCAATATATATTCCATGTATTGTGGTCTTATTCCTAATTTCTTATGCACATATCTATCATATGGTTACAAAGTGTTTTTTTACCTTTGAGGCTCTGTATTTCGGTAACTATGACATTTAGACAAAAATATTATTAGATTAAATTGTAGCAAATTTTGTACTTCTAAAGTTATAAAGTTTTACAAGATCTGACCTGATTGCAGTAAGGCTTTGTTCTGCGTAAATTGATTGTAAGTTTATCATCAATAATGTGTATTAGTTATTATTAAACGGGAATTTTACCTTGTCTTCGTTCGCTTTCTCCTCGTGCCGCAGCTGATCTCGCACGTTGGACGCCTGCGACTTTAAGGCAACGATGTTCGAGGGTGAAATTTCATGAGGATTAGCCGTCGACTCCTCCAATATGTAGATGTCTTCCACCGGAATGAACCACTTCAGCTCGAAGGTATACTTTTCGTTACGGCCAGAGGACTGCAAGAACTGATTTCGTTAGCCACTACCAAAGCAAAGCTCTCGTAAACCCTTACCTTATACTTGGCACAAGCTATAACGTCGTTGAATAAAAATAGATGCCGCAGTTTTCGGTGCCCGTCCACCAGCTCGACTATGAACGAATTCTTGACTAGACGTCTCTGCGCCCGATCCGAAGCCTGCGGCCAAAAGACTCATTATCACGCAACGCAACCTGAAAACACACTTACAGGAAACATGGACTTGGTCTGGATCATGTTGAACTGGTCCAGGAAGACTTGCGTTAGCTGCAGCGCTTCGGAGAGGCAGCCGTAATCGGGGTGCGTCGTGGGGGTGTACTTGAGGAGGTCGTGCAGGACGAGTGCATTTTTCTGAACCCGCGCCACCGGCTTGTGCAAGAGATCTTCCAGGGATATGGACTGCCCCGACAAGGTTTTGCAGATTATGTTTTTTGTGATTTCCGCAAACTGCGAGTTGGAAGCACTGCACTTGCGAACGGTGTCGATCGCCCTGCCATAGTTGCCCAAGAAAGCACCATAGACGGTCAAATTTAAAGCCTGTTAACAAAGCAAGTGTCGGAGTTTTCATCTATTTGATAATTATGAAGATGCCAAAGAATTTTTCTTTTAAACAAGAAATATTGTTTTAAGTGTGACAGCCATCCCAGTATGAGTGAGACGCAATTACGATGATAATGATAGAGAAACTACATACAGGTGATATTTTTTAAAATACAAAGTATTCATTCAAAAACGTGTTTGTTTTATTTAAGTATAATAATTATCAAAGCTATTAAATGTACTTTTAGCATATATTTTCATGAAATTGATCATTTTTTACTTTATTTCTTAATTTTAATCCTTAAACAATTGAATTACCATAAAATGTTGTGTTATGAGCAGTCTACACAGAAGCAGTAGAAAGTAGACCAGCGAACAGAAGGAACTACAAATATCAAGTAAAAGTGTCATTAGCAGAAGCTGTGATTTCAGTTCTTGAATAATTAAGTGATCAAAACACAAAATCTAGGTTAATAAATATGCGACGCGCTGTAATGGTCCAGTTCATGCCATCTTAGTGTTTTGAATCACCTTGGTATTTAACCATTATTCTGCTAGGTATAGAACTAAACTGTATGTCCACATTGTAATAATTAGGGTAAAACACATTGTGTGTTGCGTGTGAGTTTGTGCAAGTAAACCAGCTAATTTAGTTGTTCAGTACGGTTATTAATAGAACAAAGCAAGCGAGCGGAAATGCAAGGACAGTCGCGTGCCAACAAGCGAGCTGCGTGTGTTGCCCCAAAACCCAAGGAACGCTACGCCTGCGTTAAGGGCAGTCGACGCCTCGTCATTCTGAGCTGAAATACAGCCTCGAGAGCAGACAACCACCTTGGAACCACACCAAGGAATAATTTTTCAGTGCTAAAAGCCGCTCTGCAAGCTTCAAAGGAGCAATCCATCTTGTAAATGTACGAGATCGTATGGAGCAACTATAACGCAAGGTTAGTCTTATAAATAATCATACCAGAGGATTATGAAGGTATTACAGGGCATTGCATAATAACCTTAAGGGGCAAATTACGTGCCAGAAAGCAGCAGTACCCTGTTGAGTCAAAGCGTTAATCATCCTGTGGAAAAATTGCGTCAGCTGAATTCAAGCTATCAGAGGCAGGGTCGGATGTAGTAAATTCGAGTGGCAGATTTAAACATCGCCTGTAGAGTAAGCATCAAGCTCGTGGACTGTTCCGTGCTAATATTAATATTGTGCATTCTTTTATGTACTTACATGCATATTTGTTTCTTTTACAGATTTATATCTTTGCATGTAAAATGTTTGGTTTTCATTTCTGGCAGTGTTTACTTGTATAATTACAGCATTATAAGTGATCACAAGCAGGCCGGCAAGAGCAATATTGACATTTCCGTTAGCTGCATTGAGGTAAGAGCGGGTCTTCTGCTTTTATGACTGGGTTAACTAGCATACAAAGGGCAATATAAATTTATAATACAGTAAAATATAGAGCACGGGAAAAAGGCATTTTACAGTTTACAGTGCCCAACGCAAGTGCTAAATAAAAGTACCATTACAGTTTATGGTGCACAACGTGGGGTTGAATAAAAGTACCATTACAATTTATGGCGCCCAACGTGGGGCTAAATAAAAGTACCGTTACAGCGTGCACTAATAAAATTGGTATTTTGTGTTCCAAACCAGAAGGATAAGCAACCTCACGAAGCGCTGCTTTTAATCAAAACTATGACTATGCAGATACGAGAAATCGAAGATACTAGAAGCACGAGAAACGAGATGGGAGTATAAATAAACAATTAAAAAGATATGGAAAAATACAAGCTCTGAAAGAAGAATTTCTAAAGAAAGAAGTTGAATAGGAAATATACGAAAAAAAGTGAAAAACCAGGGGTAAAAGACAAACAAATAACATCATTATCAAAGGGATACCATTTCTGGAAGAAACAGTTACAATTGTAACATTAAACAATTTTGAGCAAAAAATCAAGTGTTTAAGCAAAATATAGACTTCTATCCAGGTTTTGTCTCACAACATATCCTATACAGCATTATTTTAGTTGAGCTGTGCGACGTATTATATCAGGAAACTTAGTTTTACTGTCTTATCTTGAAATTTTGTGTTCTGTCCCTCAAATTAACCCCCAACATAGCCTGTTCCATTGCTCGTTGCGTCGTTCTGAGAAGGTTAGCACTTTGTTTCAAGACCAAAGGTAAGATGCATGTTTCAAACACATTTCTCTTTACATTTATTGGAATCTTCGGATTTTTCAATACATCAATTTTCCAAAAGCCGCCGCCCAGCTCAGCCTTGTTCTTCTATTTATTTCGGCTTTTTGGTTCTGCCTTCTTAGCTTAATAAGGTATTCAAGTGTATTCAGTTACGTTTGCTATATTTTGATTCTTTACATTTATATACACAGACATTATTTTGTCTCATTATTTTTATTCACTTTTCACCCCTACTCTATTTAGATCTTTTCGCATTTCTTCAAGTTCTTCTATATCTGTGGAGATCAAAATTACGTCATCCGAAAACCGTAAATGATCTAGACAGGCTCCGTCCATGTTATTGCCTTTAATTCCCAAGAGAGATTTTTGAAACTATCTTCCATCGCTACAGTAAATAACTTAGTCGACATTGGATCTCCCTGTTATATGCCTCCTTCAACTGGGATGTTATTGGTGATCATATCTTCATCGATGCCAACATAGAATGCGATCTACGAGGTTAGAATATCTGCAGTAAATTCTTGCTCTGTTAAAAGTTTCTAAGACTGCCCACGTCTCTATTGACTCAAAAGCTTTATGATAATCGATAAAAGCTAGGTGTAGGGTGATGTTATACTACGTCCATTTTGTAATTAACATATAGATAATTTGTAGATAATCTATAGTACTAATTAATAATAAAGAAATAAGAAAATCTCTTATAAGTTGGTCACCAGTCTCAGATAGAATAATAATGGCGAAGTTGAAGACAAGAGCCAGAAATTTGCCAATCATTCATGTTATGCTCCAAATAAAAAGGCTACACAAGATAAGGATAGATTCTATGAACAATTGATACGTAGCATTTTAAAAGAAACTATGCCGACATTATAGTTTATTATTTTACAAAACTAGTAAGTGCCTTAGAACAGGCCGAAATAAGTTAGAAGAACGAGCCCCAAAGGGCCAAGTTCTGCATTGAGGTAAGAGCGGGTCTTGTGCTTCTACGACTGGACTAACTAGCATACAAAGGGCAATATAAATTCATAATACAGTAGAGTATAGAGCACAGAAAAAAGCAACATTACAGTTTACGGTGCCCAACGCAAGAGCTAAATAAAAGTACTATTACAGTTTATGGCGCCCAACGTGGGGCTGAATAAAAGTACCATTACAATTTATGGCGCCCAACGTGGGGCTAAATAAAAGTACTATTACAGCGCGCACCTTAAATTGGTATTTTGTGTTCCAAACTGGAGGGATAGGCAACCTTGTCAAGCGTTGCTGTATAAAGAGTTGCATATGTAATAGGCACATACGGAATACTAATGTCTGGCAAAAGAAATGCAGAAAGAGAACATTTAGCACTTAATCTCTGGACGATTATTTGAGAAGAAAGAGTTGATTCTAATAGGAAAAAATTGGAATTATGTGCGAGGTTTTTAAAAAAGTAGACAAACACAAAAAACATCGCCAACAGATACAACTCACAAAAAGAGCGCAAACCCACTAATAATGGAAAAATTAATCAAAAGCATGGCTATGCAGATGCGAGAAATCCAGGAAGACACCAGAAACACGAGAAACGAGATGGGGGTATACATGAACAATTAAAAAGATATGGAGAAATACGAGCTCTGAAAGAATTTCTAAAGAAAGAAGTTGAATGTGATTGACACTACTCTCTCTGAATAACCTTGAAATTCATTTATAGTGAGTGAAACTTTTGTTGATGTAGAAGCCTACACCACCCTGGCCTTTTTTATATCTGGCCTCTGTAGTATATGTTCGCCTTCTCATTCCACTTTGGCTAACCTTTTTTAGTGCATTTTCTCTCTGGTCCCAGTAATGTTCTTGCATTTAGAGTACAGATTTTTATTAGTACGCTTCCTTTTTTCTTTTACTTTGATTTGATTGAATTGGCATTTTTGTGATTGCTGCAGTTGCTGATGTTTGTGTGGTTTTGGGAGAGTAGTCGGTCTTACACTTCCCTGGTGACCAACCTGCTGGGACGTGTATTGTAGTTTTTCCTCGTTTTTCTGTATTCGTATCCTTTAGCATCGCTTGTGTCGTCTTCTTCCTTTGGCTGGGTGGGGGTTTTTCTTCTACTTTATTGAGCCTTTGGGGGATGAATCGTTTTTTGGTTGAAGTTTCCACTTTTCTTCGTTCCAAAAATACCACCGGTCGTCGACTTGTATTTTTTAGTAACCCCTTCTTGTTTGCTTTCCTTTTTTTCTTTGCTCCCTGGCTATTTTTCTTAGCTCTGCTTGTATTCGCAGCTCTGTTTTAGTCATGTCATTTTCAATACAGATGTTTTGTCCTTTTAATTTGTTTATGTTAGTCATCATTGTCCTCTCATTTGTTGAATTCCACGACTATTTCACTTTGTATGCTATCTAATATTTGTCGTTATTACTTTTAATTCCTTTTGTAGGAATTCTGTTACTCCTTCCCTTACTTCTTCAGCAGTTGTAACCATCCCACTTATCTTCTTTTTCCTCTCTTCATTTTCCAACTTTCTTTCAAGTTCAGTTATTGTTTTATTCATATCTAGTTTTTCTTTTTTCCACTCTTCTTCCTTGATTTATATTTCTTCTCTTAGTTGTTTTAATTTCTTCGCTATTTTTGAACAGCCCTGTTTCAATACTTGCCATCGTTTCCAACATTAATTGTCGAAATTCTTGTTTCTGCCTCTGAGGTTCTAGTTTTCCGTTTTTAGGTTTTTTAAGGAGACTTATTGCGTTCTTTATAAAAGTACAAACATCACTATCGCTTGTTTTGTCGTCCTGGTTTGAACAAGGTTTTTATAAACGTATTTTTTTATTTCCTTTATGTTACAGAAATTTTGATAGTATTGGCAACGTCGCACTCTTGTTTGTGTCGTAACTCTAACCTCAAATCGCCTCCGTGTGTCTGCTATTTCGCGTTCTTTCAGTGACGCGTCAGCTAAATACTAGAGAGTAAACTTATTTCTGACCTATATTTTGTCCTCCTGGTCCTTCCTTACTTTTATTCACTTGTTTTATATTGTACAACTGAAATTTGTATCATCTGTCTGCCACACAGTGATGCCAATTCCAATTTCATGTACTAAATCATAACTCTATAATAAAGCAGAACACTTCCCAAGGTCAAACATGCATGCGCGTGGTCTATGTGTAGTTCGATTGTGGGCGTGGTCTTGATATTAGCAGCGTTGCCAGACCTGGTACAATTCTACGAATCTGGTACATTTTGAAACCGTTTCTACAAATTTATTTCGTACAGTGTAAATCTGGCAACAGGGCTAAAATCGTCGTGTTGACAGCTGGCCTTTAGTTTACGAAGAAGGAAACCCTCATTTCTGTTGTAGAAAAGTGAGTATTCGTTATTATATTTTCCATTTTAATTTTGTGTGCTTTTGTGTGACATAACCTAAGATTTGCATGGAATTTTTATCTGGCAAAAACAGAGGCAATCAATGCGTTTCGCACTGCACAATTTTCATTATTATCAATCCTATTAAACAATGACTGCTTTTCTGCCTGTGAAATTCGTGGTGTTAAAGAGAATAGGTAAGTTTTAAAAATCTTGTATTGTACGACGCCACCGATGAACTATTGTTCCTAGAGTCAGTAATCTTGGAGGGAGGCGCGAACAGCTGATCGTTTAGATTAAAATTACCTTAAAACGTTGCCAGACCTTTATTGTTTGGCTTCAACAGCTTTTGGCGCCAAATTATTTTTAGTTTGCTTTTAATCGTGAACAATCGTTAAACAAACGCCATATCTACCTAACAGCATTTACACCGAAGGAAATTATGTATTAATCCCCGCTTCGTCAACCGTTCAATACATTTTAGTTTGACCCTAACCGCAACACCTGCAAGAATCACGGATATGGTTTAGTGTCAAAATGTTATCTTCATTCACAAAACAGTTGGAGCTAGAACACCTCTATTCGACATTGATGTTAGGACCACGATAAACATGCAAACTAAAACGAATTAGACCCCAAATTGCTGTACAAGTAAACAAAGGTCTGGCAATAGTGTAAGGTATTTGACATGTTAGCGATCCCTCCCTCCAAGATTACTGACTCTAGGAACAGTAGTTCATCGGTGGCGTCGTACAATACAACATTACCGTAAAAAATAAGTTGTAAGCTAAAATATTTATCTGGCATTGAAATTAAAACTCAAGTTAGTTATTTTAATTGATGTTGAATAGAATTAGTTCTGTAGTTCTGGTGCTATTATTATTGTTGTTTTGTTGTTAGTGCTGGACGTGAAAGTTACGGTGACTCAGCCATAGGATATGTGCAGCTCCGACGAGAGGGTGAATTGTGCACCGTTAAATGCAGAATTTGTCCTGAACACCGAGTGAGAGCGAAAAACTATAATGTGGTGTTACAAGTAAATGAAAAGCAGAGTAAAGTAGAGAAGGTGGAATGTTTGGACTGCGCTGCATCAGCTGGTAATTTAATAATAATCTGTTATTAATCTGTTTTAAAATTTAAAAAAAAAATTTTTACAGGTGGATGCAAGCATGCTGTAGCAGTACTTATGTGGATGCATGGAGGAGCGAAGAACCCGCACCCACTAGAGTTCCTATATGTACTAAGAGTTGAGCCATTGGATCCACAAATCAAGGACCATGTGATGGAGCAAAGATATATTTCATCTGTTTTAGTTGAAAGAAGTATGCATAAAGTTTAAAATTGGCAAAAATCTGGTACTCCATGGTTTGTGGATTCAAAACAAGTCACCCTACATGTCCTAACTCTTCTATATACAGGGACTCTAGCACCCACAGAAGCCCAGTGCTATTGGAAGAAGTCGCAACTGTCAAAAGTGGGCACATCGCTAAAATTTTTGACTGTGGCAGAATTTGGGGGTATACCCGTTGAAGAAGATCAGGGTAACTTTTATCAGGAGGCAATGCGTTTAGGAGTACAAACAAAGCAGCTGGCGAAATATTTAAACTGTTTAAAGAACCCAAGTATAGCTGCCTGGATTTGTACGGTTTATTATTAAAATTTGTTAGCAGTGGTGGAGCCCTATATGATGATTTCATCACCTTCACCAAGCAGCACATGAATGAAGATTTGTGCAAGGAAGCTGCATATTGTACCCTAATGCAAGCCGAAGACAGTTTGTGGCATCGTTTACGATATGGGAGGATAACCGCCTCGAAATTATATAATGCTGCACATTGCAAAACTGAATGTGGCTCATTTGTGCAACAGGTAATTGGAGTTACAAAACTGAGGGATACCAAAGCAATGGAAAGGGTAGACGATTAGAAAAGCAGGTATTACAAATTGTCGAAAAAAATATGAAGACCAATATTAAGTTCTGTGGGAATTGTACTTTCAAAGAACCACCCTATTTTCGGAGCTTCACCAGATGCAGTGAGTGACAATTTCGTTGTTGAAGTGAAGTGCCCCTCTACAGACAAAGCAGTGTCAAACTATATAACATCACAAAATAAAGTTACGGCCAAGTATAGAGCTCAAATACAAATGCAAATGCATTTTTTAAATAAATCGTATTGCATTTTTGCTGTTGCAGATGCTAACTTTGAAAAAACCCAAAAAGTTAATTTTATTTCTGTGGGCTATGATTTACATTAAACAAACAATGTTAGAAGCTGAGAACTTTTGGAAAAAAAATATTTTTCCTATTTTATTAGCATCTGCGAACAAATAACTGCATTTTTAATTTTTATTGTTAGGGATAAGCGTGTAACTATTTTTAAGTAATATTTAATATTTTCCCCGCTGCTGATCTTGTAAGTCAGTGATACAGCCTTAGTAACAAAACGTGTAAGTCGGTGATTATATTTGTTTGCTGCCTTTTCTTGACAACGGAACTTAATACTATTATAAAGTTCTTAGGATAATAAAATTAGCAAAGCAAGATGCAGATTTAGACGTTTTGTTTCTAAATTGCAAGTGTTTATGTGACATGTGACACTCATAGGTAACACGACTCACAAAAATTAATCCTGGTGACAGGTGACAAACCAAACGATTTTTTCAGAAATCTAGGAAAATTTCGATAAGCAGCGGGAAAAATATAATAAGATAACTCGGAATGTATCGCCTATTAACATTTTCGGCAGGCAACAAGCCGCGACTTCGTCTTGGCTTGTACTTGCCTACCCCAAATGTTAATAGGTCCTTACATTCCTTGTGACTTAAATAGCTATTTAGAATTGTAATATATTGTAATAAATGTAAAATTTTACAGTGTCATTGCAAGTTATTATAATTGTGTTTCAGTGTTGAATGTACCAGCTTTAATTTTGTTTACAATAAACAAAAAAGCGTTGTTTTCTATTTCTGTTAATACATATAATAGGTAAACAAATATTTTTGGTGTGTGACATGATGTAACCGTAATTTTTAATAAATGCAATTGTTTAATCCAAAAAATAACGTTTTAATCTAAGTCGACAGATCCTTCTGAAATTTTGTATAGGGTTATAATTTGTCATTCTAAACAACTTTCATTAATAAAATTTTACCGTATCATGAACAAAAAGGGTAGTTTACCTGAAATTAACATACAATTATCTCAAAAATAACGGTTTTTTATAAGTCCGCAGATCTTTCTGAAATTTTGTATCGGGCCATAATTTATCATTCTAAACAATTTTTCTTAATCAAATTTTGCCGTATCATGAACACAAAGGGTACTTTACCTGAAAATAAAATAGTTTTCGCTTTCCTGTCAAGGGCTTACTTGTTTTTCAAAAACTGAAAATATTCTTAAAATTCTTTTCAAACCAAGCAGAACCGAATCCCAGAACCTTAAAATAAAATTCAAAATTTTTTAGACCATCTCACCTCTTGTAACATCAATCCTGGGACACACTGTATATGTTTAACATTACAATATTATTGCTCTACAGTTAGTGTCGTTAATTATTTAATATTTGTTATCTAAGTGGAAAAGCAGATGCTATTTTAAATAGTAATCTGAATTTGCCCTTTTGGTGGTGAAATGGGGGTTGTCGAAATTAAGTGTCTTTATTGCGCAAAGGACATTGGCATAGATGACCTAAATGTTCTAAAATGTTCAGGTGTACAAAAAAAAGGATGAAGAATTTAAATTAGATCATAACCATGGCTACTACTACCAGATACAAATGCAACTCGCTATTACTGGAGTTAATTACTGTGATTTTGTGGTATGGAGTACTAAACATTTTTTCCGTGAAAGAATACATTTCAATGAGGTATTTTGGGAAAAAGAAAGCGCTATTGCTATGAAGTTCTTTAACAATGTGATGATGCCAGAACTTCTCGGTAGGGCATCCAATCTCGGGATCCCAAAATGTCGGTATCTCGGGATCCCTAATTTTTTTATCCTGTATTTCAATCCCGGTATTTTTCCCCAATACCGGAATTTTCGATATTTTTGGGATTGCTTTTGTGTGCACTGCGTCGCAGTTCGCAGAGTCTGCGAGTCGCCTTACCCAGCCTGGCCGGCGCCAGACATGGAGCAACATGTTGATAGATAATAATTAGTATGGTTCAGGGTAGTAGCAGTTAGCAGATGTGTCCATAAACGGCGTAAACGGTGTTCAGTATTGAACACCGGAAATCCCGGTATTGAATACTGGAAATACCGGTACTGAAAACAGGGAATCCCGGTTTGAACACCGGCAATCCTGGTATTGAATACCGGGATCCAGATAGAATTACTTCAATACCGAAATCCCGGGATTGAAAATTCAGTTGGGTATTGGATGCCCTACTTCTCGGTAAATATTTCACAAATAAAGCAGTTAAGGATGCTGCAGCTAATACTGATTGGAATGTATTCAAAGAGTCGTTAAATGTTAATAATGGTACAAATTTAATGTTTTGTAATAAAAGTAGTAGTACGGAAACAAGGACCACTGCTCTCGTAGCCACGCAAACTAAAGATAACAGTATATATTGTTTGTGTAAGGGTCCTGATAATGGAACGCCTATGATTGCTTGCTGTAATTTGCACTGTTCCGTGGAATAGTTTTATCTGATTTTTATTGGCTTAACATCTGTACCTAATACTGAATGGCATTGCCCTTTATGTAGTATAAGTGAAAGTAATAGTATTTTGTATTATATTGGTATTGGAATATAAAATAAAAGCAAATAAATATTTGATCGATTTATTTATTATCACTTTAACTGCAGTACTGTAAAATAAGTAAATACAAACATCATGTTTTTAAAAGCACGACCGCTGAGATATGTGAAAAACGCAGGTCTATTTTTAAATAAGTAACCGAATGCGCCAAGTAGCTGCTATAGAACACTGCAGTTTAAATTGAAACTAAATGAATTAATAACAGATTCATCCATTTTCAAGTATTCTATAATGTATATTGGTTATTTATATTTATACAGTACAGTAAACATTGCGCTTCCATACTTTGACCAAAATTATTTAAAAAGATATTTTTGTCAACTACACGGAAAAATTGCATGTTTAACACATTGGAAAATTCCATGCTCACGTAAAACTTTTACATTTGCTGGAAAACTCTCACTTTTCTTAACTTGTAGAGCAATCTACTATTAATTCACTAGCGATTTAAGAAGAAAATTAACTCGCTAGCATATAAACATTATAAACAGTTACTTATGGTTGCTATTATAAAGATAATAATAATAATGCCAGTTTAAAATGCCAAAGAAATAATAATTAATCGAGTTATTTAACAATATCAGTAACGGCGTAACTGGAGACTTGAGTTACCGCATTTATATTTTTATGGCGCTCAACGGCTTAAACCTGAAAAGAAACACAGATTGCAGGCAGCTGAAAATTATTTCGGTGGAGCAAATAATTCTTACATATAATCTCATAAGTCACAAGAGCATTAATTCTTTCCGGATTTTTTTTTGACTGCGTTCCAACAACGTCATATTAATTAGGACGCCTTCCAGGGGCAAGCGTTTCCTTTACAGAGACTTTCCATTTGAAAATATATTTTTTGGAACTTTTCCTTACTGCCAATCTCTAGCGTGCTTTTAAAACTTTCTTTAGTGCAACAAAAGTTATTAAATTCGTCCTACATTTTAAATGCGGCATATGCCGCGGGGTTTAAGCTAGTAAGCAATAATGAGCAAGAAATTTTACTTTAAAACTCTACCCGACGATGATGCATCTTTATACGCGTTCCAAGAGATACCAACCCTGTTACTCTAAATCCAAGTTTCTGCAACTCTGAGAATTTTGAAGATTCCTGCAGCAAAACGTTTCCTAGGCTTCGATTTTCTTTCGTCACAAA
Source organism: Agriotes lineatus (assembly GCA_940337035.1). Lineage (NCBI taxonomy): Eukaryota > Metazoa > Arthropoda > Insecta > Coleoptera > Elateridae > Agriotes > Agriotes lineatus. Next base: position 178,939 of record CALNHX010001222.1, on the reverse strand, counting down.
CGGCCATTTTGGTGCTGCAAATTAACTACGTTGTGAGTTTTGTGGTTGAATCGACACGAAAAGTTAACACGAACTATAAGAAACGATTTTTTTTTATTAATTAGCAGAGGAGTTTGTTATGCTATTTAATAGAAATTTTACCTGACATACTTTGGCGAGGAGATATTACGTTTACACTTAAAGACCCTGAGATAAATTTACTTGATTATTATAGCCATTTATGCTAATATTCGTAGGAAGTCTGAAAGTTATGTGATGTATTTAGTTTGGATTTTCATACAGCTGATACTTTGCATTAGATTTTAATCATCGAGGGTTACGCAGCAATATGTGAAAATACGTGAAAATTTTCGCTACTTAGCTACGTTGGGTTACACATAAACAGCTTTTTTATTAATATTGCATCAGCAATTAATAAAAATATCCCAAAAAATACGACAGAAACTCGTCCTTTCATTTAGAATTAGTTTATAGAGTTTTGTGACTGGAAAAACTTTGAATTCCGTAAAAGACGTTCCTAGAAGTTTATGTGGCTGGACGTATAATATGCCAAAAACTAACGAAGAGAATTATAAGGAAAAAATAATAAAGACTAATGGCAAAATGGTAAACGATTTTTATTACGAAATGTATAAGAAGAGCTTCGATCCATTCAGTCACAGCTTTTTCAGAAAACGCAAGAGTCGTGGGTAATGTGAAACGGAAGAAACTCAAATCGACGCTTTATTCAGAAGTTCTCTCGCAAGTGGAGGTTGTGATACTAAACAATTTTAAAAATCAAGTGAAACTAGGGGTAACGTTTCTAATAATACTGAAACCACAAAGGCAAACACTTTGTAATGCGAATTACATTAATTTTTAAAAAATGCCGGTGTTGGGATTGGAGCTTCAGTGTTTGCGAATGTGATTTCAACGCTAGGCACTAGTCCGAGTATATGTCGCACGTTGCCATGCAAGACCCTTTATATCTTCATGATGCAGTTGCATTAAACACGACCCACTTATTCGTTTCCCATTTTAGTCTCTTGGAACAATTATCCTGTATCTGTTGGGTCCCATTTTGGTCAATGATAAAGACTGAGCTATGTGCAAATTATTACTTTTATTTATTTGTCAGTTAAAGCAAAAATAAATAGAATTTGTATTTGTATATGTTGGCTCCAAAATAAGCTTTTTTCGTCAAGGATGAAAACCTGGGCACTTTGCAATACTACTTTATTTGAAAAATAGTTCTTAAGTTAAAGAAAAAATCGACAGACAGATAGACGAAATTACCAAAATTTCCTTTTTATCATTTAGGTACTACCCTGAAATGTGAAGATCTGAAGAAATCTCGGAAGGATATTTTTTCGCAATTACAATATTTCCTTCGCCTTTTAGATGAGGGAAGTAAAAATAGTGAGCTCAAGTGTAACATATTCAAACTTTTATTGTTTTATTGTTCCTTGAAATATTTGATTTTTAATCAGTTTGGTTTTGCAGGGTGGTGATATACCTAATAACCAGCATGTACTTTTATAAACCTAGATTTAGTTTTATTTTAACCATAAAGAATAAGAGGTTTGCGTCCGATTGCTGCAATCGTTTTTCAACACCCTGTAATCTAGGAGACAAATTGAGCTCGCTCTGGAACGAGGTTTCCGGGTACGAGATGTAGGGAGACGAAATATCCCTGGGTCGAAATGTGGGGTACGAAATGTGGGGAACGAAATGTGGGGAACGAACTTTCCGTATCCCGTTGGACTTTACAATACTCCATATAATTTGAAGAAAATAATATAAATTAATAGATCCTTACTCCACTTATGGAAAATGACGTATTAATATCCTTGTTATTACTTATCAATTAAAAGCTGTTTGTAATAATATAAATTTGCAGTAAATAGTACAGAGTAAGTGACGGTAACAATGATAGCTGTACAAGTTAATATTCTTCATTTAAAATTGGAAGACACAGAAAACTAGAATATTAAACTGCTCAGAAAATATTAAATACATGTAGTTAGAGCTAAATGGCCAGCAAGGTGTTCTCCTTTATGCTACGGAATTGCAAATGTCGCAAGTAGTATACGATATCTATTGAGAGAAGCAACTCCTACAATAAACGTTCTTGACAATGGTTAGACAACAATGCATTTTATTCAGTTGCTCGCTGCAGCTATCTCATAGTTTCATATTCAGTTTAATTTCGCTTTGAATGGCATTAGTTTGAATGTGGAAACTATTGTACTCCAATATTATTGTTATTGTTGAATACGTATGATATTGTACCTTCATCAATTTTACCAATATGTAGGTTGTGATATGAAATTACTTATTCACGGTGCAAGAAGGCAAGGCCAATTAATTATGTTAATAAAACTTTGGGAGTGCTTTATAAGACAAAATTTACAAAATCACAAATGAAAACTGAAATTGGTTTTAAACCTTTTGAATACAAAACGAAAAGTTTAGTTTAATAGAATGTTAGAAATTTCACACTTTTTGTAATATAGAGTGTTTAAAATCATATTATACAAATTTATCTCTTATCTACATTATAAGCAGTTTTCTTCACGAAAATGACACTGACCATATTAGGCAATAGAAAATAAAAAGGTTGATTTATTAAAATTGTATGTTGGCATTTTAATTTTAATGACTTTTTAATCATATGAAAAAAATGTATAAACTGAATTATGACACTTTCATATATCTCTACATTGTAAACATATGCAGTACGTTTTTTGTATTTTAAACTGTGGCCATAGGAATTTACATAAAGAAATTACCTATACCTACCTTGTGTTACATTGCCATACATTTGAAGCAAATTTTAATTTTTAGTAATAAGCTAAATACTTTTTTATAAAAATACAGCTTTCTAGAGTTACATGAATGTGTTTTATTTTATTATTTTGTCATTAAGGGTTAAAATAAATAAACATAAATAATTGAGCGCGAATAATCAAGATGCCTAACATGTCATATTGTACACTGACAATAAAGTATTGTGAAGTTTGTTTCTCATGGTAATTGATAAAGAAGATGTCAGTTTATAACGTTGAAGAAAGAGTGGAATTCTCTGGACATTTCTTTAATAAATATTTGTTTTGGTGAACAGTGTCTTATGTTTGTCAATATAATTTTATTGGTTCAATATATAAATAACTCTTATTAAATGTCTTTAGAAAGTCTTTAAAACTATGTCCGTAACATAATCAATAAAAAAATGTTAACCCGAGGCAGAGCTGGGCACTAATTAATTACTTTGTAATTCCATTTTGTTTATTTGCCTTGGAATTGAATTACTTTCAAAATGCGGTAATTGTAATTGGGAATTGCCATTTTTGTGAAAAAGTACTTAACAATTACTTTTTGAAGGTAATTAATTACTATATTCAATTACTCAATTGCTTTTCTGTAATGAAACTACTCAAAAGTATTTAAATTAATTTAAAAGTATTTGAATTACTTGTGGTAATTGAAATTACTTGAGGTATTTGAATTACTTTCTGGTAAGTCAATTACTGAATTACTGACCTCGATTGGATTCTAAATCTCCAGAACACAAAAAATACGATAAGGTCTTAAAGAGTTTTCCGATTGCTTACACTGCATACACTTTTCTCACTGTGTTCGGTTTGACGTTAAACTGTCTGGTAACAGTTTACTTTAGCATGAAACGCTAAAATCCGGATTCTTTTTTGGAATCCCTAGAAAAAGGCCATGCAGAACAAAAAGTAAGTACAGGGAAGTCGGCGGAAAGGCGTTTTTAAATACAAAACTTACAAAAATCACCGGCGAAATGACATAAACACGTCATTTTATTTCGGTGCACACGCAACCCAGACGGTAGCTCGAATATGTTACTAAAGCTCGAAAAACACCAAGGGCGGCACCCATTGATTTAAAATAAATAGATAGACTGAGGGAAAACTCCAGTATAGTAGACCACAACCTTTTAGTGGGTACTAAGTACACACAAATCTTAAACTGCAGCTAACCTACAGTAGCTCTTGAGCATGAGACAGAAGTGGTCTACGATACTGAATTTTTGCTAAAGTATTTACTACAGGCCTCTATACTTTTATACTAGTTGGGGCTGCGCCACACCGTTTAGGGTATTTTAGACAGTTGGCAACATAGCTGTTGCTGGAAGTGTCAATTGTGTTAGTTGAGGTACATTTTAGTTTGGTATTTACATTTTGTTGCAAAACCGCTTCTAAAAGTTGCAATTTAAGCGTTTCAAGCGAAACTAAATAATTACCAACTGTCTTCCCACAGCACAAGAAGACAGTCAATGATTCAGTGAATTAATAATTAACCCAAGCTCCTCATTGCTTATCTTGCTGTTTTGCCTTCTTGCACGTTCCATGTTTGAAAGATGTTGAAGGGAACTCAATTGACACAAATGGAAATTGTTTTGATACAAAAGGAACTTGTTTGAGAAAAGGTGAAATACATTTGACAATGTGAATGTCATTCGATAAGTGGGGTAATACAATTGATAAATGGTGAAAAGCAATCGGAAAACCCTGTATTAAGTTATATATTAAGCAAATCGAAATAGGTTATTCCCAGCTCAATATAAGCCTAATTTATGATTTTCTCTGAAGATTCGAATAACAGCAACTTTTGTGCAGCATTCGCATTTTGTACGACGCGTGCATGAGCAAAGAGTGCATTGGTGCGTGTATGTAGATGTGATATGTAAGTTGTAATAGTGAAGCTAATATTTATTTTGTAAGACTCTAAAACTATACTTCCGGTAAGTACATTGCAAACTACAATACCTACGGTAAATATTGTTGAGGTCTCTATTGTATAATATTATATGTGCTTATTTAATTCAATATCAAGTTTTAATTTATTATTTATTAAAAATTATTGTTAAATATTATTGCAATTGTATGAGTGCTCTTACTTAGGGTTGGTTCGCCAAAATCTAGTAAGTTTGTAGTTGCTACTTTCTTTATTTGAATTGAATTTTATAAAAGTTGCTTGCTGTCAAACTATTAATTAAATACCGTGTTCATTGACACTTTCAAACCAATATGACAAAATACAAATTCTTTACAATGTTGTATGACCCAATAATGTTATGATAAGTATTCACTGATATTGTAATAAACCTTTCTAATTGTCTTTTATTTTAGATAACTTCAACAGATCTTTGTATTCACCCACCTGAGTTTCTTGTACGGTAGAACAGCTCCAACTCACCTTGGTATGCTTCTCCCCTACTATCCAAATTCCTGTACACCTCAGCTAACACACACTGGTCACCAACAAACCGCCTCCAACTCGTTACAACTCAAGAAGCTGGCAGACATCAGTTCCTTCTCGAACCCCAACACAGCTGTCACTCCTGCAACCGTCTGTGTCCAATTCCTCCTTGGTAAGTATACTTCAATTAAGATGGTAAATTAACTGTGTCCTTCCTTAGGTCCTTGTATCTCCATACACGTCGTCAGCATCCAGCACAATCTGTAACCTCCAACAGTTCCTCCTTCCGATGCAAGCAAGCTGGTACTCGTCAAACTCGTCCTTGGTTCCTCAGGTGTATTCCACAAAAACCCCAACCAACAATAATACTCCATTAATGTAACTCCTGATGACTTATACTATAAATCTAATTTAATTATATCCACGTCTATTCTTTTTACTTCTATGCCTTGTTAATATGTAGATCCACCATTTCATTTCTTCATTTTAATTAAATATTATTATCTTCTTTTTAATTCACTTGCTTATACCTTGTGCAAATTATTAGTAACCCTTTTGAATCAATTGTAGTTTAAATTAAATAGATAAGGGCAAATTTATCATTTATTTTTCACCAAACTTAATTTTTACAGACTGTATCTCAACTTGTCATTTCAATAATTAAACCAATTTTTATTGCTATCCTAGACTACAATTTTATTATTCTTGCCTGCTACATGTTATATAAATTTGAATGGTACCCACTTTATAAATTGTTACAATAGAATTTTATTCTGTCATATGCAACATTAAACTTTGTATTTATTATTAACTCTTGTTGCCACCATTAAATAGTACTCAAATGCAATACCTTTCTTTTAAAATTTGCTTTGAATCTTTAATTTCAATTATATCATTCAATTAAATAAGCAGTCATTCATACAATTTTCTACATTTAATCATTTCAATATAATTACTGTACTTAACTTTCCATTTTGTATTCATCTAAATAAATAGACATATTTAATGTAGTACATAGCCTCTATATACCATAGCAATATTTTCACTAGCTACACTACAGCTACACCTTTAAATGTGCAGAACTTTCAAATATTGAATTTAATTAAGTATTTTAATTTATAAATTGCCATATTTTGTGGAATAATGTAACTAATTACTTTTTGAAATAGCTCCTGAAAACTTTACAGGGGTGGGTTCTTTTATCTAGTTACTTGTTTATGAAAAATTGATTTTCTAATATTTACATTGTGATTTGTCTCATACTTCATAACGTTTTAAAATTCTAATGACAAATTTCCATTTTTTGAACGGTACACAATAGTATTAAATAACACTGTAAGTTCTTGTCCCGTAATTAATTTCACCTTTTTAATGTTTTTATTTATTTTTTAGTTAGGATTTGATAAGAAATCACCCACCTTGAATATTTTCCTCACACTACTTCAAGACAGCAACCTATTCTTGATCTGCAACTTGTCCCTTTCAAGCAGCTTCCTACAATGCACTGCTCACCGACAGACCACCAGTCCCAATCGTCGTCCAATATTAGCAAATTACCAATTCTTGACAGCAAACAGCCAACAGAGCAAACCTGGACATCTACCTGCTACAGTAACTACTTCCTGGAAAGCACTTTCTCTCTCCGATGACACCCTTTTTGGAAGCTCCACTCAACAACAAAAAATTGACGTAATCCCATTTTGATTTATCTTATATGTCAAATGTATTCTCCCAAATAAAACTGTCCTAATATGACTTCTCAATTATTCACTTGTATATAACAATTCTGCTATCCATTAGGTTTACCACATACCAATTATCTTCTTTAGTTAATTATTCGCTCCTCTTAATTATTTGTTAATGTTTCATTTTCAATCACCACGTAGATTTAGATTTTACCCTTTTTATATTAGCCAAACATTTTTTCAATAAAACAGGGCTATATTCAATATTTTAATTAGACGAAATCGTGTTTCTACATACTTTTCAGTTTGTTATTTTTCAATAATCGGAAACAATTTTTTTAACTACTACTGCTGTGCAAGTGTAACAGGCGTTAAGTCCAAAAAAATTACGTTTTTGAGTGAGAAATTGACCTAAACGGCCAAAATCTGATAACGACATTTAAACAGGGTAATACACATAAGTAAAATATACCTAATTGCAAAATACCATGCCTGGTTGACTCAAAAATGCAGTATGGGGTATGGTATTAATACAATTTAAAAACGGTGCATAAGTTTACAGCATTCTTGCATTGAAAATTTTGTAAATTATCCATTCTTTGTCGCTTTCTTGCCTTGTAATGTTCATATACTGCTTTGTATACCGGCAATTAGTGCATAATTTTGCGGCTATGAAAAATTGTTTATGGACTGCCGCTCTTGGATGACGACAACACTCGCCTTCGGCTCGTGTGTAAACTTCATCATCCTGTAATACGGCCTACATTATATGCTTGTTAAATAAAATGTTTTTGAAATCGCCAGTGAACAACGTCGAAATCATCATAAAAATACGACAAATCGGAAGAAGTAATCCATTGTTACAGGTTACAGGTAAACGTTAACCGACGTCAACATAACCTACAAAAGTTGGTTAAAATGTTGTAATTACACGATTTCTCGTTAAAAAAACATAATGTACCCCTCGGCACTGAAGTTCCTTTTTATCCCTTATATGGTTTATTATAACTAAATTTACATTCGCGATAAAACGCTAAACTTCAGTGCCTTGGTATACAAATTACTATTTATTGTTAATATATAGCTATAAACTAAAGTGAAATAATTTTTTGCATAATTTACATTCCAACGAAGACCTAACAAAGCAAACCTTGGTGACAATGAATAAATTACAATTTTAAGGCTTACGATTCGGTTTTAAATAATAAAGCCTTTCTCCGTCTTTATGAATAAATTAATATCTTAAGATATTCTGGCTTGTACTTTGAAATTTAAAAACAACTCTCTTTAGTAATTATATTTTAATCAGAGCTTCTACGCCTGCTGTTTTCAGTTAATAAAGAAGTTGGATGTATTCTTTTGCTACTATGTTTTAGTGCAAATGGAAGCCTAACAATGGCCGCAGGAGAGCTAAGCAAATATTTATAAGCCAGGGACTTTTGCCAGACACTCAAATCAAGTAATCTGACTCAAAAGCACTAGCAGATGAACCCGAACAATGGATAATCTTTGAGTGAAGCTTATGGGCTTAACAATATCTCATCCAGCTGAGCGAGTTTGAAGTGCGGAAGGTTTGACTCCACTAATCTACTTCAAAGTTTGTCTTTATTATTTATGGAGCATAACTTATGCAGGAAAGTTTGTTAGAACAATTTTCTTATCTGTTTTAAACAAAAAGCTTAATTTATTGATGCCACCAAGATGGTCGCATTTCAGCACACAGTTTGCTCCACATCTGAAAGTCATGAAGTCTAAAGAGCGGTTCGCACTTTAAACTGCCCTACATAACATAACTTTGCTTGTAATTAATTAACCTGCTTGAGCCGCACGACACCAAACATTTTCCGCGTGTTTAATTGCAATAAATTCTGGGTGCCCATTGAAATTGCGCCGTAAAAGTACAACTAGCCGGACGCATAAATTAGGTTAGTAAAGCAAAAGGAAATTCCGTGTTGGAACGGCCTTGACTTCAAAGGATCCTTCTTGGAGAACGATTAAAATGCACAATTAACCCCGGCTTGAGGTTCTACTGTTTCCTGGGGTGGTGAAGCATTGAACGACATAAAATGGGTGAAAACGAAAAAGTCAGTTTTGAGCGACGGGCTTAATAAAATACTTCCGCGCGTGTTTTTCGTACAAGACCGCTCTGCATATGACGAATGAATTAAGTTTAATTGAAAAATTAGCATGAATAAAGCCACAACTGCTTGTTTCTCCTGCTCTAACGTGGCGTTTTGTCGCATAGCGTGAACATCTGTTGCGTGCTATTTCATTATACATACTGCACAAATAGCATTATGTAAATGAATGTATCACGAGGTTCTGATACGGCTCATACATTTAAAGGACGGTTAAATGATAACAACGAAAACCTATCGTAGATAGTAGTGAATAAATAGGTTACAGGGCCTTTATCTGGCGTAAATGAAACAACCTAGACGCTTTAAGCGAATGTTTAAAATTTCTTGTTAGTCTCTTCGGTTTCTGTATTTTAATGAAATCTAGGTCGCAACAATTGCCTCGTCCGTTACAGAAGCTCACTTCTTTGTAGCTTTATGTGCTTTTTAACTGCTGTTTATCTGCGTAAAGTCAATGTTGCCTGTGGCGGCATCGTTTATGCAAATTACTGGATATAATTACAATTAATTTGCTCTGCTAAACTTTTACAGCCATTCGTTATAATTTATACAAACCTGCACGTTATTCAATTGCACTTATTTCATAAAACGGGTAAATCTGAATTTTACAACTTAACTCTGTTATAATTAAATTATATACACCAAACATTTAGATTAGAAGCATAATAGTGTACCGCTCCCGTAAACGAAGGGTGAACTCAGCCTGGGCTAGCTCAAAAACTCTCGGTAGATTATGGAGTGGGCAAGGACTAGGCAATGATGCTTCAGGCTTTAAAATTGAACAGTAGAATTACAAGAATATGGGCGCCTTGTCGTTACTCACAAAATAAAAACAAACCTAGCTAATTAAGAACACACCATCTACTTTTAGTGCTTCGCTGCACACCTATTATATAAACTGCTTGCCAACGAGCCTACTCAGGAAAAGTCAAGCTAGCGCGTTTCAACCAAAAAATCCTTGCAGTTTCCTTATCTCTAAAGTCAGGCGCCTTACGCGATAAACCTGATATTTGTTGCTTCATTACTTAAATATCAGGTGGTCTGAAATTAGATGCGAATTACTAGAACGTGCTATTGAAACGGAGCGTTACAATAGATATTAACGATACAAGTTTGATTATGAGCATCTTAACGAAACGAGTTCTGCTGCAATCAAACGAGTTTCGTTAAGTGCCATAAGCAAACGTGTATTGTTCAATATTTTATCTTCATTAATAAATTCTGGTTTAATTTATACTTTGTTTTGTAAAAAAGAGTGCGGTAATGGATATTACCGCAATGAGTGCGGTAATATCTTCTATGACTGCACTGAGTGCGGTAATAAAGCTCTTAACGATACTCAAATTGATTTAAGGAGGTAGTCTATAACAACACCGATAAAGATGAATATTCTTCTTTAGGTGCCGTCTCCAGATCGAAGTTTCACAATCATCACAATTCTAATCTTTGAGTCTGCTGCTCTGAAAAGTTTCCCAGATATGCATTGAAACCATTCCCTTAAATTACGCAGCCACGAAATTCTTCTTCTTCCTAAATTTATCTTTCCTTGGATGTTCCTTGTATTATCAACTGTAGCATCCCGTACCTTTTTCCTCTTGTAACGTGTCCAAGATAATGTAGTTTTGAGCTCTTTATCGTATCTATAATTTCTTTTTGTTTACCAATTCTTCTTAGAATTTCCTCGTTAGTTATTCGGTCCATCAACGATATTCTGAGGACCCTTCTATAAGCCCACATTTCGAACGCTTCTATTTTCTTGAGCGTTGCCACATTCAGTGTCCATGCTTCAACCCCGTAGAGAAGAATCGTGAAGATATAGGATTTAACCAAACGAACCCTCAGGTCTAGATTCAGGTATCTACTGCAAAGTACTTTTTTCATTTTGATGAAATTTGTTCGTGCTATTTCGATCCTGATTTTAATTTCGTTGGAGTAGTCGTTATTGGCACTCACACTTGTACCAATTTATGTGTATTTTTCAACTTGTTCGATAATATTTTCCTTGACAGTAAGATCTTAGTTATTACGATATGTCTTGGATATCCTCATGAATTTTGTCTTCTTAATATTTAGTGTTAGACCATACTCCTCACTACACTCAACAACTTTGTTCATCAGTCTTTGGAGGTCTTCGATACATTCTGCCGGAATCACCGTATCATCCGCGTATCTTATGTTATTGATGGGTGTTTCCTTGACTTTAATACCAGCTGTTTCTCCTTTAAGGGCTTTTTTGAGGACTTCTTCGGAGTATGCATTGAAAAGCATCGGTGACAGGACGCACCCTTGTCTCACTCCTCTTCTTATTTCTATCTCTTCTGATGTTAGTTTGTCGATGCATACTTTTAGTTGTAGTATAAATTGGAGATGATTTGAAGGTCTCTATAATCCAGATATTTCAGTTTGAGAATATCTATTAACTGGTCGTGTCTAACTCTATCGAAAGCCTTGTTATAGTCAATGAAACACACATATACGTCCTGGTTTTGCATAATTCTTTTATGCTTCACGTAACCTCTGGAAATGTGTATATAATTGTCGTTCCCCTTGAATAGATTGATAAAACCATCGTTTTAGTATAATATACATACATACATAATCCGGTTTTACTTGTACCCGTGGAGGTGTCGAGGAAGGTTTTAGTGTAACAATGAGAAGAAAATAAAAAAAAATATATGTACTTATTAAATGTTGTATTCGTAATTACAGTAAGATACCCATTATCACCACTTGGGGGGGAATTTTGGAATCCTCCTATTTTTGTCTAAACTATATTCACGGCGGAAGAATCAATTACTTCAACTTTTTCCTTAACTCCTTTTTACGTTTACGCCATTTTCACTCTTTTAGGAATGAAATTTAGAAAAGAACTTTAAACCACGTCTTAAAGATCTTAAAAAACACATATATGCCCAAAAACAATGTTGAATAAGCACAGGAGATACGAAAGATTCTATAACTCACCCCTAAATCCAAATTCACCTGTTGACCAGAGTTGATCCGTGCACAAATCTGAATTACGTTTTTAGGAACTTGTATAGGTAACCTTTCTAAGTAAAAACCAAATCGATATATGATCGGTCCTTAGAGATATTGAGGAATTCGTGAAAATACATTTTACTCCTTTCCTTCTTTTTAGGGGTGAAATTTCAAAAATCCCTTTCTAGCACTTTCCTACGTAACTATAAAGGACCCTTCTTGCCAAATTTGAAGTTCCTAGTATCAAGGATTACTACAGCTTTGCTTTTTTGAGTCGGTGCTTTATCTTTTTTATATATAGATTATAGCAGAATAGCCCCTTGTGGGTGGAATTTTGAAAAATCATTTGTACCTCATTTTATTCTAACATGGACCCATCAGAAAAAACAATAATTACAACCGCCACCCCCTTTCATTTCCCCTTTTAGGAGTAATATTTTAAAAAACCCTTAAACCTTTCGAAAAACCATTTTTTAGGCGATCATTACAAAATTGCGATTCTATGGCCCCTTTTGCCGCCGTAAACTTTTACTTTTTTGTACACATCTGTCAAATGTTACTTTTTTTGTACACATCTGTTAAACTCTACTTTTTTTGGAACTGATCTTTCAGAAACTACTTCATGAACACGTTTTACCTATATAGGTCGCAACACTTCCAGCTTCCAGAATTTCACCGTGGTGTCTGAACTTCGCTTTCCCCCATTTTAAAAGGCTCAAAACACACGCGATGAAGCTTAATATTAAATTTGACAGGAGATGCTTTTATTTTTAGTTGTCTAAATGCTTTTGTTTTTAGTTGTCTAAGGTAACTATGTTTTTCAAGAAAATGTTCAGAAAAAAAAATTGTGACCAAATGTTTGAATTCTTTTGTGATGATCGCCTAAAAAATGTTGTGTGCACCTCGGCCAAAAGGCTTTTTTGGCTTCCTCTGAATTGCAGCCTCGGCTAACGCCTCGGCCTCCTCTGAATTGCAGCCTCGGCTAACGCCTCGGCCGCAAACAACAAATTCGGCCAAAAAAGATCACTTTTACGGCTTAGATACACAATATACTATTTACTTTATTTCATTCTGAAATAGACCTACAGCGAAATAAATAATAATTTAGATTCCCTACTCTTTTTTCAGTTAATTCTTCTTACCCTTTACAAACACAAGAGATACAATAGGTTCTATAATTCTCCTCGAATGCAGATTAACACTTTTAGGGGTTTATTAGGGCAAAATACTGTAATGCGTCTTTAGACATTTGTATTGCATACCTATGCAAACAAACATCAAGTCGGTATCTTATCGGGTCTAACAGATATTGAGGAATTCGTGAAAACACATTTTACCATTTTTCACCCCCTTAGGGTAGAAATTAGAAAAATTCTTTCAACCCGTTTTAGCCTTAAATGAGCCCTTTGCCGCTTCCAATTTTCCATTTTTACAACTTTAGGAATGAAATTTTAAAAGATCCCTAAAATTCCTTGCTAAATATTTTATATATACATCTATATGCCAAAGAAGAATGCTCTAACTCAACAAACGCAGAAGATACAATTAGTTCTATAATTCACCCCGAATACAGATTAGCATCTTTAGGGGTTGATTAGGGCAAAATCCTGAAATAAGTGTTTAGACATTTGTATTGGATACATATGCAAGCAAACACCAAGGCGATATCTTATCGGATCTAAGAGATACTGAGGAATTCGTGAAAATACAGTTTACCCCTTTTCACTCTTTAGCGGTAGAATTTTGAAAAATCCCTTTTAACCCAATTTATTCTGAAAAAAATTAACCCTCTACTCCTTTCCAGTTTTTATTATTTTTACCCCTTTAGAGACAAAATCTTAAAAATTCATCAAATCTCTATGCCAAAAAAAAAAAAGAATGTTCTAACTGACTAAACATAGGAGATATGAAGGGTTCTTTAATTCACTCCGGATCCAGGTTTGTACCTTTAAGGGTTGATTTGGGCAAAATCCTAAAATATGTTTCTAGGGATTCGGATGTAAACTCCTAGTCCATATCTCATCGGGCCTAAGAGATATTGAGGAATTCGTGAAAACCTATGTCACCCCTTTTCATCCCCTTAGGGGTCGAATTTCAAAAAGTCGCTTCTTAGCATTACATTACGTAACAAATTGAACTTTCCACCAAATTTCAAGTTTCTAGAGCAGTGGTTATGGCTAGGCGTTGATTAGTGGGAGTTTTGACTTCCTTTTTATACACTGTGGTTTTTTTATGGCAAGCCGCTATTCAGCCTCATGGGTGCGGGGCTTGGAGCGACTTGAAATTTGGTTTTCGTGAGTGCGCTTCGTGTGTTGATCCGTCTCGGTTACAGGGTTGCCTTTATCTGATAGCTCTTAACCTTCTCTTGTCGATACCATACACGATTACTCCAGGTAGCGAGATGTTTTTGTTTAGTCGCTTTTTCTACCCTCGGTGTGGCGTGATTTGGGCGTCCACATAGAGCATCTTAGCCCGGCGTCCGGCGACCGTGGAGTTGCTTGACCCGATCTAATTTATAATCCTCTTCTTGCGTGTGGCTGGTTCGTGCCTTATTTCCAAATTCCTCGCAGCTTACCCGTATATATGATATTTTTCCCCAAAATTCGGAGAGGGATGCGCGTGTCGAGGCGGGTGTCAGGCAGATGATAGCCGGACTGCGTCTGTCCGTTGCGCTAATTATGACGAGAACTTCGGTTTGTATTTCAGCCTGCCTCTTTCATATCAAACTCAACGTTTTGCCCACTTTCGTAAAGGGCATCATCAGCATAAAAGCAAACGCACACAGTAACTCAACGGGTAAACCACGTCAGAGGCGAAACTCTTCTAACGATCGGATGTAAAAGGCGAGAATTTATAGGCAAGTCGCAGTTGGGTGACCGTGGGCGAAGCTTAGAATTTAGCGCCTTTCACACAGAAGGAAGGGAAAGCCCTCGTCTCGATTAGATTGTTAGGGTGTTTGAAAAGCTCAATGGGCGCGAATCTTTCTGCTAAATAGGAATGGGAATTTGCAGATAAATAGAAGTTTTATCAAGAAGGAACTTATCGCTGATATCACGTTGGTGTTCGGCGATGGTCTTTTACGAAACTGGGCGAAACGTTGAGTTCTTCTACCTCAATAATAACACGGCCCAATACCGAAAGTAGTTTGTTATGTATGTATGTATGTTTTGCGTGTAGTCTTGTTACTTTATCGCATGTGCAAGCCTTCAGAGGAGAGTGACATTATTAATTGTGTTCCAACTGATTCATTACTGATCCTATACACCGTGTAAAAGGTTCCACCTATCCACAGATTCGATCCGAGGACTTGCTTATTGCAAGCTTAGCACTCTACCCAGTTGTCTGAAATTTTGTAATATCTTACTTCTCACTACTCCGCTACTGTCATAACATTACAAAGCAATGAAGTGTTTGTTTTTTCAACTGAACCATTGTTATCAAAATGACGTGTAATATAATTCAAATTTTTATAGTCGTTTTAAATCAAGTGTTTGGTTTGACCCGATATAATACAATAAAGGATGTAATTATTGTGTGATGTAATTATTTCAAATGGTTCGTATACTCCATTGACATTCTGTTTTAAATTCTGTTTAAATGCTATAAATATACATAAATGCTGATATAATAAATAACAGGTATTTTTTCGACCTTCGACCAACGCATTTCACTTTAGAAGTGTCATTGAACAGTTTGGCAAACTTTTCAGGAAACTACTTCGATGAATACAAATGTTCTTCAACGCAGCAGAGTGAATTCATACTGCTACTGTTTTTGAACTACGGTTTCAAAATGTTCCAGATAATACACGACTTCCTAGTTATTATTGCTTAGTGAAGTGCGAAATTCGACATAAAATTGATGGATGCTCTATAAGCTGTGAGAGAAGGTTGAACGGTATAAGGAAATGCTGAGGTATAAAATGATATGATGTGATGGAAGAATGAAATCCTAGCTATTCAGACGCAGTGATGCACAAAAATAGTGCGATTCGGCCTGCAGTAAATGCAGATATTGCGTTTTGTTTTCTACGAGAAGCTGTTATTGATTCAGCTACCTTGACAATATTATTTTAAAGAAGTTTATTGTGGTTTACTAACTAAAAAACAATATTTACAAATATAGAGTTTACTTGCTCTTATATGCCGCAACAGATAGACATAGCGGTTGTTGTATGTACTAGTATGGAAAAATAGTATAGACGAAAGTAATTATTCACTAATAATTATATTTTAAATGGTGCATAGCAATAATTACAAAATATAGATTAAATCCAAAATTATGTAGTTTCCCAACTACAGAATCTTTAACAACGACCAGCTGCATCATTCGGTAATATTCTGTTAACGTAAGGTTTGAAGGTGATACTTTACTAGGTCATTATTTCAATAAATTATGACTGAATGAAAAATTATATGCTATTTTTTTTTATCCCGAAAGTTATTTGGACGATACAGTCTTAGAAATACAGCTGGAGCTCTCCCCTACACCTCAGGCAACGTCAAGGTAATTTTAAATGAAAATTAGTCACCCTATAGGCTTACAGTGATTAGCTAGATCATCAGGACGCTGTATTTAGGATTTATGTTTAATTTATTTAGAAGTTTATTTTGGTCGTCAATAAGGTGTAGATGATCTCCAAATTCGTACAGTAGGGTATGTGGTCAACTGTAAATTCTAAGTGACATTTCGAAATTTTCATACAATTATTTTGTTACTCTCTTTTTGTCGTTATGTCGCACCTGGATTGAATAGTAATATGTAATCAGCTAAAAAATTTTCAATAGTAAAGTTGTAAAGTCCATAAGCGTGCAGATGCCGTCTAAAAGGCGAATGAAATATTGTAATCGCGAAAACATCATCTTCTGAGATTTCTTCAGATCTTCACGTTTCAGGTCCCCTAGATCAGTGCTTCTCAAACTATTTAATGTAGCGGACCGGTATTATTTTTACTAATGTATGACGGACCGCTACATTTATTAACAAATGAACCAATAACGAAATATAAGTAAGTTATTCATAGACTTTAAAAGATGTAAAGAAATTTGTAATTTGTATGAACGTACGTCTAATTAAGCATTATTTTTTCGATTCCGAATTACGATTCCGCCTGTATATAAGGATCTAGAATTTTGTGCATGCATTCAGTTGTTTTCTAGCGGCACACATCTGTGTTAGCGATCCAGTCTGCGTGCCCGCCACGCACGTATTTCTTATTGATCCGCCGCAGACGTGAATTTGTCGAATAAGCGCTTACGTTTTGAGCTAGAAAAAAAGACAGTTGCCGTGTGTTAGAGAGAGCGAGTAGGAATGTTGGACCCCACTATTTATCACTCGCGGGCAGACAGATTTGGCCCGACGTGACGAGAAGCAACAAGTGATTTGGAAGTTGTCGTCCCCCCACGCACCCTTCGGGATGGCGTAGGCAAAGGTTTACCTTTGCTTATTGTGTGATTAACGGCTAACGGTTTGTTACTTTGGTGTGTGTGTGTGTGTACCGCCTGTTGTGTTGCGTTATTTGAACTCCCGCTTATACAACACAAGTGTTTGTGCGTTTCGTATTACTTGGACTCATTGAACTACACGTGGTTGCTGTGGCTGTTGGGCGAACTTAACGTTGCTGTTTATGGATGTGAGTCTTGAGGTTTTCGTTATTGCGGGGCGGCAACTCCTAAAACGTCGTTTGACAGACTCTCCGTAAAAACCCAGTATCGGCTTACCAGGTTTCGGGAAGCTCCCTCTTTTCGTTCTACCAATTTCCGTACGGGCTTCGATTTTGCCCATGTTAAGGCAATTATCCCAGGTTCCGCCCTGTCGGCCATATACCGTTGTTTAGAAGCAGTTTCACTAGATGTTAGAGCAGTGGTCTTGAAAGGCAGCCGTCTGCAGCAAAGTAGGACTCGATTGCAGCTAAGCCAAGCTACTTAAAGGTACCATTTTTATTGTAGTAGCTTTACAGTGCCGAATTTTAAGTTTACCGAGTGTTTCGGCGAAGTGCCAGACAGTTTGAGTAACGTTGCGGTTATTGTAACATTTATTGTTTGCACCATTGCATTTTATAGTTGGTTACCTGTCAGTTGTGTAATCTGAGAGTAATGAATTATCATTACTCTCAGATTACATGATCCTATTCAACTTTACGTAGTGGCAGATAAAGTATGTGTTGCATTTGTACCATATTTAGTTGTTTACCGCCTTTTATTGCTGTTTAATTGAGTCAGTGTTTTAATAGTTCAATGTTAATACCGTTCGTTCATAAGTCATTCCTGTATTTGATGTCAAGTTTATCGCGTATTTACTAGATTAAAACACGTTACGCAATTTACATATTTAACAGTTCAACCAGCTTCGTACAACGCATTAATGTGATAAATGGGCTTCTTATTATTGGTCAATTTATCTATCCGTGGTTCAACTGATGACAGCGCCACGCGAAATAGGTGAATTTTTTTAATATTCCTATATTTTGGGGTAGTAGACTAACAACAAAATCGAGTCGATTATCGAAATCAACGTTCGACCTCGCGGACCGGCAACATCGTGCTCACAGACCGGCACCGATCCGCGTACCACCACTTTGAGTAACACTGCCCTAGATGATGAAAAATAGGTTTGCTCAATTCCGTCTGTCTGACTGTATGTTTGTCCTTCCGTTGCCGGTATAACTCAAAAACGATTTGTTGAAATAAGACGGTATTTTACATGCAGATTAAATGTCTTCCTGGTCTGAAATCGAACGAAATCTATACAGGGTGCGCATATTAAAAAATAAAATTCTGCCTATTATTGCTTAATTGAAGAAATATTACTGAAATTTTGTTTATGTTTGCTTCAACTGTGAAATAAATAAAAGTAATAATTTGCACATAGCTCAGGCTCTACTCTTGTCGAAAATGGGACACAACATATACATGGCAAATGTTTTAAGTGACGAAACGGGAGTAGTAAAGATAAGCCGGTTCTGGACCGAAATGTCAAAGTTTAGCGCAGTCTGTCACTCCGGTCTAAACGACTCCTTTAAAGGTGATTCTATTTAAAATGTTCTAATACGTAAAAATATAGACAACTGTTGGAATTAAATTCCTTTGCTAACGGGTGTCCGCCGGCAAATTTCATTTTTAAACTTGAAATAAAATTTTTATTTCTTAAAATATGTTATTGAAAAACAATACAAAATAAACCTTAATCTTTGGGAAATTATTTGTGAAACAGCACATCCGCCAAATGACGCCCCTCACGTCGTATCACTTCTTCCAAACGAACTTGAAAATTTTGCATCACACGCGTAAGCATAGCAGGTGTAATCGCACGAATTTCTCGGGTGATGTTCTGCTTTAACACATCCAAAGTGGGTGGTGCATTCTCGTAGGAAATTTGCCACTGGACACCCACTTTTTTTTGTGGGGATATCCCAAATCAAAAGTCTACGAGAATGCACCACCCACATCACCCTAGAAATTCGTGCGATTACACCTGCTATGCTTACGCGTGTGATGCAAAATTTTCAAGTTCGTTTGGAAGAAGTGATACGACGTGAGGGGCGTCATTTGGCGGATGTGCTGTTTCACAAATAATTTCCCAAAGATTAAGGTTTATTTTGTATTGTTTTTCAATAACATATTTTAAGAAATAAAAATTTTATTTCAAGTTTAAAAATGAAATTTGCCGGCGGACACCCGTTACTTAATTATTTTCGTACTACACTTTCTCTGTTTTTTTTAGTTTTTTTGTTAAAACAGATTTATTGCAATAAGCATTGGCCATTTAATGTCAAGCGCAGTATAAACCACATAAGAATATTAAATGCGCATAATAACGTGTAGAGGAGCATTAAATTAGAACGGTAATATTATGAAGATAAAACGCTTGCTTGATTGCGGTGTACATTTTTATGAATTGAGGATCAGCTCTGTTCTAATTATTACAGGGAAGCCAATTTAGATAAGTATCTATTTCAAATAGAAACAAGTAAAAATATGAATTCTTTTTTTAGAACAAGTCGATAGTATCGGGCTTTTGAAATTCAAACCAATTTTAAATGCTTGACTATTGAGGGGTAGATTTTTACAAATTTCAATTCAGCTCTGTTCTAATTATTCCAGGGAAACCAATTTAGATTCTCGCAATACGAAAAGTTAATTGCTCATTTAAAACTAGTTATTAAAAATTCTACAGAGGCCAACTGATGTAATGACGTTTCTAAGGTTTACATTCTCCGAGTTTTTTTTCACTTATTCCTATATACCTAAATACGTCTTAAATACTTGACTTAGTATTATAGATGTTTTTCCAATAGCTGATAAAACCGTGTTTTTTATCTTAAATAGAAACAAGTAAAAATATGAATTCCTTTTTTAGAACAAGTCAATAGTATCGAGCTTTTGGAATTTGAACCAATTTTCAGAATAAGTGAAAAACATATGCCATACTAACTTAGTCTCTATGTGCAATTTAAGAAAACACAGATCACTGCACGTATGTAATCAAGTAACCAATGTTACATCAAAATAGCTACTTGACAATAATTAAAAAAGTGTGTCAAGTTGTATGAATTATTATTGCGATTACCTAAATTTAGATTTACTACTAACGGGGTAACGAATATTTAAGTTGTGTTTAATGTAGCTGCATCATAGAGATTTGAAGGGGGCTGCGTGGTCGCGTGTAGCAAGACTTAAAATCGCATTCGCAGGCGCTGATGTTTGAATCCCACCGCCGCACCGGTAACGTTGTTTTATTTGAAAATTGATGTAATCCTCATTAGCAAGTGTTTTCTTTTATTGTTTGAATAATTAAGAACGGTAAAATACTTTTACCTCCAATTTATTTAGATTATTAGAATTGTTTAATGTTACAACGTCCACTTGTGAAGAAAGTTCTGAGTAAAGCACTTTACAGATTTGTTGCAATTCTTACAATAATCAAGACATCGGTTGTTACACGCAAAAGAAAACAGACTAATAACGTTGAAGTTGGAACAGTTATTTTATATATTTATATATTTTATATATTTATATATTTTATATATTTTATAAATAGCAGAGTACGGCGTGTAAACAGATATGTCGTACACAAATAAAAAAAAGGTAATGTTTAAAATTACGACGGATCGACTATATCTGTGATAATCTAACATAGCAATGTTAATTATGCTTTGTTACATAAAATAAATTTGAAAAAAGTAAAACTTATAAATGGCTAAAACAGTTTTGCTCAGAACTAATAATATTTTAAAGATAAATTAGATGTGCAACATCAAAAGCTAGGAGAGTAATATTTTCGAATTGAACTCCTTCACTCATTTGCTATTTCTAAAAAACGCAGTTTGTATGCAGCTTTTCGCGAATGCGAGCAACAAAACATTTATGAAATATTTAAAATAAAATTGTATTGTTGTGTTTAAGTGAAGAAAACTTTCTGGTCCGCGTTTAGTTTATTTGAAGGTGATAGAAATGTTGTTTATACGGTCTTTTGAGTGCCCATAAAAGATATGTTTTGAAAAAAAAATAGAAATGTCTGTAATGCAATTTCTATTAGTGTTTATGATAGAAATAATATAACATCGTCGATATAAATAAATGCGTTTATGATTTCAACAACATAGAGACAATTTTATTTAGAGTATGCTTTTAGCATGGTTAATAAATCAAACATATTCCAAAACGAAGAAATCAACCAGCATTTTTTCAATTTCAACTTTATTAGTCAATTTATTTTGTGTGTAACACCCGATGTCTCGATTATTGTAAGAATATCAAAAAATCTGTAAACAACTTCCTCCACAAGTGTAACGCTAAACAAATTTAAAATCAAAAGAAATTGGGGGTAAAAGTATCTTATCGTTCTTAATAATTCTGAAACAATAAAAGAACACACTTGGTAATGCGAACTACATCAATTTTCAAATAAAAAACCCTATGTATGCGATTTCAACTCTTGTTGCATGCGGCCACGCAGGACCCTTTGTATATCTACGATGCAGCTGCATTGAACACAAGATACGTTTTCGTTGCCGCTTTTTGTCTCTTAAAACATTTACCATGCATCTTGTGTGTCGTATTTCACAAATATCATATAATTATTTTTGACTTTGAAGATGATTTTTCCGTTGAATCTGTGATTAAACTTAAAGGTACTTAGATGACATTAAACAGGACAACTTTGCATAATCAATTATACCTCAAAAACTATTAATAATCCCACAAAAACATTAAAACGTTTTGTTGCTTAAACTGATTGACGGTCACTGGAATGAATTTCTATGAACTCAAGTTAGCCCAGGTGGTTGTGATAAGAACCAATGTGTATCATCTGTATATAGAGAATAGAATAGAATATTGACTAATGCGATGCTATTGTACCGGGTGTGTATGCGTTGCATTTGCAGTGGAGGATTTGTGTGTGAAAAACACCCTATTGTGGAGGTTTCTTGAATTGTGGCGGATTTTTTGATCCTCCACAATTTTTCGATAGCAGAAACAGGTTTGTGGCGCTCGGTTTAGCCTGACGACGTCAATAACTAAAAATCCTCCATTAATGTGCACACCAACAATTGTGTAACTTTTACCATGTTTTACATATTTATGGAGGACCACAATTTCACTGATTTTGACGCCCTCTATCGGAGTGTATTTGAGCATGTATTACATTAACTGTGCCGACTGTGGCTTATCTTACGTTGACGAAGTGGGGGTCCAACCGCGTAATATGCAGCGAGTCTACCCAGCTGCTGAATTTTAGATATCCTATATTTACAAATACTCGCTAGGCGCTACGTAACTACTGGTCTCAGTTCAGTAGTACGGTTGTTTGTTAAGTACTGTTATTATAGCAAGAATAGTTTGAGTTGTAATAAAAGCTAATTTTTTAAAATAATTTGCTTTTCTTATTTTACAAATTCCTTTAGAATTTTGATGGATGTTTAACTTTCAACTATACAGGGTGTTTGTAGATCGCTAGACAGCTCGTAACTTCGTTAATAATAGAGATATCGAAAAGAACTTTCTTTTGTTTTAAATGCCAGTATACAACCTAAAAATTGACGTAAACCAATTTAAGGCATGGCCTCCTATTTTTACGCAGTGATACACAACTTTGGTTTTTTAAATGGAACACCCTGTATATTTTTAGATATTTGAAATCAGCACTAAAAGTACTATATGATAGCATTCTTAAATTTAAATTTTGGAACTCATTATTTTTCAAAATTAAAATAAAATTTAGCCAAAGTAGGCCATGAATCACGCAAAATCACTAACAATCGATCAAGAAATGCAAAACAAATTTCACTTGACTATAAAAATTTCTTATAACCAAATTATAGCACCAAACGTACTAAAACAATTGAAAACTATGTTTTTTTAAATGGAACAATATGAATTTCATTGAACAGTTGAAAACTATAATAAAAGGGCTTTCCAATTCCAACGGTGTGCCATATTCGCCATTTCGTTTAGAAGTAGCTTTTAAAAAATCAAAAATACGTAAAACAATTTAAAAATTAATGTTATTGTTAATTAAACTCATATTATTCCAATAGTTTTCAATTGTTTTAGTACGTTTGGTACTATAATTCAGTCATGAGAAATTTTTCGAACCCAGTGGAGTTTGTTTTGCATTTCTTGGTAGTGGTTTTGCATAATTCATGGCCTACTTTGGCTAAACAGTTTTTTTTAATTTTGAAAAATTAAAAGTTCCAAAATTTTAATTTAAGAATGCTACCATAAAGCACCTTTAGCGCTGATTGCAAATATTTAAAAATATACAGGGTGTTTCATTTAAAAAACCAAAGTCGTGTATCACTGAGCAAAAATAGGAGGCCATGGCTTAAATTGGGTTACATCAATTTGTAGATTGTGCACTGGCATTTAAAACAAAACAAAAATTTTTATATCTCTATTATTAATGAAGCTATGAGCTGTCTAGCGATCTACAAACACCACCCTGTATACATATTTTTAAATTATTGGGGAAAGTGGCTATAAGAGGAATTAAAACCCCGTGTCTGTTATTGCCGATAATTCGATATTTCATCAGGACTAATCTACAATTACATATAAGAATTTTTCCAAAAGTAATGTTGATATATGTCTACTACGTAAATGAATTTAAAATAATAATTAATTTTGTTTATTTGCATCTTAACGGCTCCGTCAAAATTTGACTGGCCCCGATAACATACTTGTATTTTTAAAGGACCTTGTGAGACGTTTTACCATTGTGCAACTTCTGTAATCAATAATTGAATTTAAAGTAAAGACTTCTACCTTATATTTTAGGGAGTATTTTAGGTAAGGAACGCCTAAGTAGTAAACATAGCATCATTATAATTATAACATGAGAAATACCTACAGTAAATCATAAATCTTTACTGGATTACAGAGTGCGACAAATCGAGGGTGAGTCATGACCTAATAATGCAACTTTTTGCCCATCATCAATGTTGATATTGTTCTCCGCTCATTCTCGCCCGGGAGGGGGTGCGGGGCAAGAAGCATTTCGTCTTTAGTTACTCCTTACTCGACTATTTACGGGAAGTTCGGCATGGTGCGCGTTTTAGGGTTACTACACCACGGAGTACGGAGCAAGAATTTTTCCATTTATATTCGAGTGGTGATACTTAGAAGTGCTTTGTTGAACTAATGAATGACTGTTTACCCCTATAATGGTAAGTAGTTGCTCAATACATTCTGTATTTAAAAGTTTAGTTTGTTACGTATTATACCTACCGTATGTTCATTAAAAGAAACTAAAGTAGGCCTGAATTTTTATGAAGTAGTACTTTAGCCTTTATAATAGAATTAATATTCATAATCTTTCTTAGGTAATGTAAACAAACGCAGATGAATTGTATTGCAGCGTTGTATTGCTGTTTTTAAAACTATATGTCAGGTTTAAGCTTTAAAAAGTATTGGTCATGGCCTACTGCGAGGTTTTTTAATGAATATATGTACCTACTACTATACTATTGAATTAGAAATTAGTATTCATGAAAATAGAGTAGACACTGTTACTTAAGTTATGTAAACAATGTGACGCCATTTCAATAATTCAGATGTGCTACATTATTTAAACAAAAATCGTAACTATGATTGTTTTTTTTTTATTTGATATGCTTCTTTTAATTTGAAAACTTGCATCAGACGTGTATATTTTAAGTGTTCTTAATGTCCGCTTATCTATCATGGTAAATTTAGGTACTAGGTATTTATTATTTGGTGGGGAATATTTTTATATCTTAAAGAATAGACAACGGACAACGGCACAGTGTTAAATAATATAATTATAAGTCAAAAGTTGCTCAGATCTCAACATTATTTCAGACAGATGTTCCTCAATAGTCTATTAAAAGCGCTTCAAGTTATAGAGTATAAAGAGAATAAATAATAAAACATGGAATTTCATACCCTATAAATCTATTAATGTCAATTATTAAACTAAGGTAAGTTGTGCGCTAAGTCGTAATATTTTTAAGTAAGGAATTCACTGTTTTTCTGTGTCCCATTACTTATGCACCCCCCTGTGTATGTATTACACGAAGACACCTAATAAATATATTCCTAAATCTTAATGTTACCTACGTATTTATCTTAAAAAAACTTTAAATTAACAAACAGATTTCTACCTGTTACTTTAGGTAACGGCTAAATAGTAAACATTATAGCATTGTTATAATATTTTGACGTTTGTTAAAAAATAGTAGGTATCTTGTTATATTAGGATTAAAAGTTGAACTTTGTTTGACGAGCAAATTGTTTGCAATAATTGCGAGTCAAACAGAGACATTTTTAAACCGAATGAAACATAATTTTTTCTTCAGCTGAAAATAAATATCGCATAACCAAAAAATAAATATAAATTGACAGTGACGGTTATAAAATCTATGTTGTATGAATGTTAAATTACTGACATAAGCCATGATTTCGGTTTTATTTTTACTGTTCTGTCAAGTTGACATATTATTTGTATCATTTTTAAGGCTAGTATTAAAAATGGATACAAGAGAAAATAGGATTAACTTTTGTTTTTCTTAGGGGGCCATATGGATTTTTTCGACTTGGTCATTTCTGTTCTTACTTTTACTAGTGTTACGCGTTATTGTTTACTTTTTATTTTTGCTGAAAAATCAAATTAATCATTTTCGAAGGGAGTTATATAATTGTTTTTTCAATGCCTTGATACTTGATTATTCAATTTTAATCAGAAACACCTCCTTACTAAAGTGTCTAACACTTTATTTATTACTGAACAGATCAGTTTCTATTGGCTTATATCGAGGCTTATATGGTTAACTACACAAGTTAAATAGAAGGATTTTTAATATAAATTTAAATAACAGTTTAAATTTCAATATTTGAATATCTGAAGCGTAGGTATTAAAAAAACAAATACTTAAGAGCACTTTTGAATAACGATATTTTATTCACTCGTTAAAAACATATTTTTATTCACGTATACTATAAGCAAAATCTCATCTACTCTAAAGTAACCTCATAATTCTCATGCAATGTACGGGAAAAATAATTAGATTCTTTCTTACAAAATATTTCTCATGTGATTTTTGCGAAATAATATTGTTAGGGTTAACTTGTAAATAAGTTTTATAAAGAAGCAGGAATAAGAATAACTGTACGGCGCAAGCGCATATTGTTTGACCAGGGTTTTTCACTTACTTTCTTGATGCCATAGTAACCCCCAAACAAATGGTAAAATTAACCTACCCTCATATAATGAAACATGGTAATTGCAACTTATTAGATCACCAGTGAAAAATAGTATATTGCAATATAAGGTTGGTAAGTGCGCATTAAGAAACGAAAATAATTTGAAATTTTCAAGATACTCGTAGTCGTCTATAGTTTCAAATTACAAAATAGAGTCACTGCTAGATATTCAAATTTGTAAAAATTTCGATGTAAAAAATTTACGTCATCTTCATGTTTCATTAATAAAAGAAAAGTAAAAAAGAACGAATGCGCAATTTGCAGAATGAGACAGTGCCAAATTGCTACGAAAAACCTGACAAGAATATGTTATTTACAAAATTATTAGGAAATGAACTCATATTTGGTAACTAAAAAAAGTAAGAAAATTAAATATATTTTAATTTTTACATTTTATAGCAATTTTTAGTTCAAACATAGATAAGGGGCATTAAGACAAATCGGCTGCACTAGATAGAGCTGTTAGAACACTGAAATTTTGTTCAGTTCAAAAATTCGGAATTTCAAACTTTAAATTATTGCTATCTTATAACAATATTTAAATAAATTGCACTGGTATTTTATTTATTTTTTCTAAGTTACGGAATATATTGGCTTTTTACAGTCGAAGAACAATTAATTATATTGTGACCAGATCACAAAAAATTCTTACGCTACTCAATCTTCCTCGCTATGAGACCACTAGGGGCTTGGATGAAGATCTGAAGTCACAGGCCATAACAAAGTTCAAAGGTAACTAACTGTTCGTTTATTTATTAATTTTCTGTTAATAATTTTAAATAGCTAAAGGTCAAAAATTTCGTTTTATGATCGATTTTATAAATTTAAATATGTTTTAAAAGACAAATGTCAAACCTATGTAGAGTGTGTTCGTGGATGAAGTATCACACTCTTGCAAACCTTCTTATTTTGGACAAAATGTCACTCTTAAAATTTTGTAGGTGATGTAAGCGTCAATAATCTACAAACTTCCAGAAGACCATCCTCGGATGTTATTAATGATGTACCCCACACTGAAGTAAATTTTGACGTTACTGATAGTGCACGCTACACAGAAGTAAATTTTGATGATGAATCAGTTGTTTTTGAAACATCTGGTAGTGAGTATTTCCCATCAGATATTGAAATCGATGAAGAGGAGCCTCTCTGCAATAAGAAGGAAAAGCACTGAAGTAAAAGTAATTTGCATGATACAGAAGTTGAAGAAAAAGCAACAGATAGCACAAAGAAGCAACAGATACCCAATAAAGACATAGAAAACAAAGTGATAGCAAGTGAAACAGACAATGAACCTATCACCCATACAGATGAAATGCCAGATCACTCTTCACATGAAGTTCATATAAGGGTATCTTCTAAAACAGAAGATGGACGAAGAAAACGAGACAAGGTGTATTGTTGCCTTTACTGTAATAAATTGTTACAAGAACTTTCTAAACACTTATTGAGAAAACATTCCGATGAATTGGAAATTCAAAAATTAATGGCAAAATCTAAAGGAGATCCAACAAGAAGGCAGGGATTCATTCACCTTGGTAAAGTTGGGAACTATTACCATAACTGTGAAGTGCTGAAACAAAAACGTGGAGAATTGCTTTTAGCTCGTCTGCCTACTCCTAAAGAGGCTAAATGTCATAGGTATAAAGATTATGGTCCTTGTTCTGATTGCTTAGCATTTATGCTAAAGCGACACCTGTGGCATCACTTAAAGCTTCATTGTGAAGTAAAAGAAAATAGAGAAAATGTTCTTGCTCGTCGTAAACCTATTTTTGAGAGTAATATGCTACTTATGCATACATTTTCAGAAATAATACCTTCCATGGATTTTGGTAAAGGTGCAATCCCGCACTAGCGACCTTTTATTTGCCCAGACTTGACTTCACGAAATCTAAGTTTCGTTTCGCGTGTAGACCCAGCTTAAGCCCGTAGATATTTGTTTCGCGTGTAGACCCAGCTCAAGCTCGTAGATATACCGGGGGCGGTGGAATGTGGTGTCCGTCACGACGATTGAGCGGCGGAGGAGCTCTTTCGTGGGAGGTACCGATCTTCAATCCCTACCTTCCGTAACCTTTTGTTAACTGTGTAGCGATTCTTCGCTTTTCGCACCTCTCTGTCTTAAAAGACGACAATATATCATTAATTTGCAGACAAGATCAATTGATAGTTAAATTTGGTGAAATTCAGTTTGAAAAATACCATACCACACAATCTGAATTAATTAGACAGTCTATGAGACAATTGGCACGATTAGTGTGTGAATTAAGGAAGGTTGATGCACCTAAAGTTTGGCTTTCACAATGGTTAAATCCAGCAACTTTCGATACTACGATACGTAAAAAATATTTGTAAAGTACAATGCAGTGTAAAATCAAGACCTCAGTTTAATACCCCATCATTAGCATTAAAAATAGGCCATCATTTAAGAAAATGTGTTGCAATTGAAAAAGCTCAATTTCTTCGCAAGAATGACACAAATGCTATTCAGATTTTAAATAATTTCCTTAATCTAATGGATATTGAATGGACATCACGAATATCATCAAATGCACTGAGAACTTTATTTGACAGAAAATTAAATGGAGACTCGTACTTATCAAAATTGGGGTAATTTGGCTGCAATAGTTTTATGCAAAATAACATTATTTAACAAAAGAAGATCGTGGGAGATATCACGAATAACTGTTTTAAATTACTCTTCGAGACCAAATTGGCATCAGCAAGGTACTTCCGAATTTCAAAATAACTTCACAGATTTAGAACAAAAATTGGCAAATAGACTAACAATAGTTCAAATTAAAGGAAAAAGAGGAAGCACCGTTAATGTTTTGGTAACAGATGATGTCAAGGAATCAATAGATTTACTTATCAAATATAGAAGCGATTTCGTGTCTAAAGAAAATCCCTACCTATTTGCACGAAGTTCACCTTCTATGGACTACATAAGAGGACATGATTGTCTCAGAAAATTCGCCAATGAAGCAGACTTGGCTCAACCTGAATTAATTAAGAGCACTAAATTAAGGAAATACATTGCCACAGTATCCCAGATATTCAACCTAAGTGAAAAGGAAACTGATTGGCTAGCTAGACATTTAGGGCACGATATACGAATACATAGGCAATTTTATAGACTCTGGTAGGTGATTATCAATCATTTGAATGTTTGTTATTAATTTTTAATTCTGTATTTGCAGATCTTCCTGAATTAGAAGCAGAAAAAGAAGATGTTGTAGAGGAAGATAATGCCCAGAAGAAGGAAATTGTAGAAGAATATAGTAATGATATGCAAACAGAGGAATGTAGTGATGATATACTAACAGATGAAACTCCAAATGAACATGAAAAGGAAAAAGGTAGCAAAAAAGAACAACAAAATAATAAAAACAAGAAAAAGAAACAGATTTTGAGAAGACCTTGGAATGATGAAGAAATAGCGGCAGTTCTGAAATTTTTTCGAAACTATTAAAAAGGGTATCACACCTGGCAAGGCACAATGTTCCGAGTTTATTGAAATTAATCAGGTGTTACGTAATAGATCCTGGAAAGATGTCAAGTACTTCGTTTACAATTATCACAAGAAAATAAACAAAAGGAGATAATATTTAAGCTGTTTTTTATTTTATTTACTTTTTATGGAGTTGCAGTGGAAGAGGAACTAAGAGACTGACCATTTTACCATTAACATTTTCAACAGTTGCGATTTTATATGCAGCAAGATACAACTTCTTTAGAAAGTTCTAACTCTGTAGGTCTGTAAGTAGCAATAGGTACATTTTGTAACTAATATTTGTACTAACTGTTATATTTAAAATGAATGTGGCAATCAATTTCCAGAGTGTAACTACTTTTACGCATTATCCAAACTTGCATGGCAACTTGATTTTTCATAAAAGTGGAAATATAATATGCAAAACAGTTTACCTCATCACAATTAACAATTTGTGAGAATAATTAACTTAAAAATTCATAAAGTTGAAAGTTGAATGCCACCTATTCAGACATAATAATTATGCATCAACATTAATGTATATGTATCTCACCTGCATGTAAAATTACAATATTTTGACACCACTATGGAAAATGTTAATTGACAATAGAATTATTCTACACTGAGGTAATTTAAAAACATGATAGATTGTGCCATGACATTTTTGTTTTAGTGTATCTTACTTAACAGCCATTTGAATCAAATAAGTGTGCATTGACAGTGCAACTTGTCAGTTTATAAAATAAACTTCCAACTGTCAAATGTTGGTATTCTCCAGTTAATTAAAATTAAAGAAAATAACTAACGTTTGATGGTTAAAAAAGCTTGTGTCTTGTTTGAAGCTGATTTAATAAATCATTAATGTAAAACAGAAATTTCGAGGCTCTCTCTCTGACCTGCTTTTAAATAATCTCATGGTATTAGTCTCACTTCCAAAAGTTCTAACTCTATAATTTATTGTTTTTGCGTATTTCTATATATATGAACCTTTTCTTATAATTTGTTCTTAGGTATCTGCATCCATGGCATATGTTGTGTACACCTTGTATGTATTAGTTGTTACAATAACTTGTTCTCAAAATCGAACATAGGTAACTAAGGGCCTATTTCATAATCAAATTTAAAGCTTCATTTAACTAAAGTGACATTAGATGTGCATAGTGACATGTGCTACATGTGGCATCATGCACACTCTAACATTACTTTAGTTAAAATTAGATTTAAAATTCATTATGAAATCGGCCTTAATATTCTGCTTTCAATTTTAGGTATTCCGTCATTATTTCTATAATATAAAGGTAAATACCTACATAATAAGGCTGCAATTCTGCAGAAACTAACATCACCATACAAGATTTTCATCTTAAAATTACAATATGATAACGTCAAATTTAAAAATCGAAGTCTGTCATATTTAAATTTTAAATTCGTATCTATGTTAAAATCTTCTTAAGGTAATTTGGTGACCAGATATCAGCAGAAATGTCAATATAATGTTAAATCCATATGTTCAGTTTTCAGAACGACCTAATAGTATAGCTGTGTTCCTATGTTAGAAGAAATATACTTAGTTTAAAAGATTAGTGATTTCACTTATTGGATGAAATTCACGCTTGAACGCACAGCGCAAATCCTATTCCTATTTCTTTCTATACCATTAACATTAAGATTATGCGGCAGCAACTCTGATGTGTACTTATCAGTATGCTAGTCCATACTGATAGTACACCTCAGAGTTGCTGTCGTATAAACTTATGGTATAGAAAGAAATAGGAATAGAATGTGCGCTGTGCGTTCAAGCGTGAATTTCATCCAGTAAGCGAAATCAATCATCCTTTAAACGTTTAAACTATATTTGAAGTACCTACCTATTTTTCTTACATTTTTGTACTTATAAGAAATAGAATAATAAAAATGTGTTTATTTATTTATTTATTTTATTTAAATTGCTTACAGAATAACCCCAGTTACATGTGAACAATACAAAATGGAAATACAGTGACTTGCTTTTTTATTACTTACTTACTTATATCGAGAGATCCAAAAAAAACTGTTCCTCAGCGGGCTGTGGAAATTCAACGTATGAATATGTTGGTGACACTGTACGTCAATGTCAAATTCAAGGTTAGCAGGTTAGGATTTGCCTCATTTTGTGTCATAACTGACGGAAAACCTAACCTGATAACCTCGAATTTGATATTGACGTACAGTGTCACCAACATATTATTCATACCTTGAATTTCCACAGCCCGCTGAGGAACAGTTTTTTTTTAATCTCTCGATACTCATTTACGTATGTATGAACTTCATCACAAGCCTTTCTAGTTGTGGTGTAAGAGTTGAGTATGCTTCTGTCATCTTCTTTTCTTTTGCAGTTTTTCCCCATTACTAACTTTAGCTTCATAGACTTTTCTGGTTGTTGTCTTCTCCAATCCTGTGTACATGTCCCCGCCATCTCGACTGATTTTCTTTTATAATTTCTTCCACAATGCTTGCATTTTCCAGTATGTTCCATTTCTTATTCTATCGAGTATTGTTTTCTTTAATCAATCTATTTTGGATTCTTAATGTTGTTTACTATTCACTTGCATGTGTCATTATTGGGATGCCTGTTTCACTCCATAGAATTTTTTACACATTTTTATTGCATTTCTGGAGAAACTCAAAATAAGGACAAAGTCTTACAGACTACACATTGTATATTATTTTCTACTAAATTAGTTTTAAGTCTTTTTCAGATAAAATTCCTCAGAGCTAAAATATAGGTAGGTACATTCCATTAAAATAATTTGAATTTAGTTGTAGAATTTCATTAAACAGGAAATATTTTATTGTGCTCTTATAGACATATAGAATAAAATCTTGTCAAGAATTTCGATTTTCTGTAGTTGCCACAGTTATATAAATGTGGTAGATTAATCATACAGTCATTTCTACATTAATTGTGACAAATTCTTAACACATGATTTGCATATTAATCGTTGAAGATTTTTAACACGTCATGGTCTGCATTAATTGTGGAAGATTCTTAACACATTTCATGGTCTGCATTAATTGTGGAAGATTTTTAACACATGTCATGGTCTGCATTAATTGTGGAAGATTCTTAACACATTTCATGGCCCCCAGTTGTTGTGGAGGATTTACAAAAACCTCTTTTTCTCACAAACAAAGGAGTGTTTCAAAAAACGGTTGATACTGCCACCTACATGGCTTACTGTAAACGTTTCACAGCTGTTATCTTGGAAGCCTCCAGAGTGTGGTGTGAAGTTTGTCCTCCACTGCTAATGTAATGCCTGTATGTGTGGTCATAAATGTATGTGATTGCATTACCTTTGGAATGAGCAGTGCTTTAAAAAATGATGAATCCAACTATCTAACCTAAATAGCAAACGTCATTCATGTAATCACAACTGACATTTCTAGGTGTCAAAATTTATTATTATAATTGAAATATAGTGCTAACCAACATCTATAAGTAGCTAATTTCATGGCTACCGGGATCACAGATATTTATGGCCACCCGGTACATGAAAAAATTTGGTGAAAAACGTTCAAATTATGTTGAGGTATGCTGCTCGTAATCTTAAATTTTTATACCCTTCTTCCAATGCTTGCCATTTTCAATAATGTCATCATTAGACGAGTTAATGAAAAACTGTAGACAAATTCAGAACATTCTAAAAACTCTTGTATTGCGAATTAAGTTATATCACTATTATGTCAATCACGGAGGTGGTCATAATAACGCTTTTTTATCCAGCATGAAGACAGTTGAAATCTGTGCTTGGTTCATCAAAGATGTTTGAATTTATAAACAGTAGTAGACATATTTACTGGAATGAAACAGCTATAGAATAGGGTAGTATTATTTACTAGTATTTAAGTTATTGTAGTTACGTATAGTTGAAATTAGGAAGCATTCCAGGGTATGTACCTACCTATTATTATTATATTAATTATAATTTTATGACATGCTCTATTTGTGTTTCTTTGTCTTTTAAATTTAAAGTTTGTCCTCTTCGTTTTGTCATTAAATATTGTTATTAAAGAAGTAACCTTTTTTTACTTTATGTCAGAGAGAGAGAGAGAGAGAGAGAGAGAGAGAGAGAGAGAGAGAAAGATTTATGTATCGTCTTAATAGACGACATAGATTGCTACATTTAACAAAGAATACCAAATGAAAACTTTACAAACTCAGAAAAAGTTGAAAATAAATAAGGACTACAAAACTAGGAATATTTTTTCATAGATAACCCGTCTAAATGGTTTTTTAATATAAGCACTGCGTATTTAACACATATTGTCCAAATTTGTTTTAAAACGTTTTGACTAATTTTATTAGATCTACAAAAATTTTGAAATAAAAGGGTGGAAATGTTCCGCTTGCACCAATAAATAACCCAATCACTTCAATATTCTCAATTTTGAATTTTTCCTAAAAATATGGAATGGTAGGTTCATAAATTAATCTTTTGTCTACATCAATTTATTTTTATTTATCTGACTTTAGTAATTTTTAATAGGTAAGTGCTGCCTGTACCTTTAGCAGTACACCGTTAAAAATAAACAATATCACAGCCTGCTCTAAACTCTAAAATTTAGATTTCAAGTACAGGGTCCGGCAGAATGACGTATCCGTTTTCAAAGTTAATTCATTTCACAGTATAATGCGATATAAATTCAAATCAAGTCGCCATGCTTTCGCGATAAATAGAAATTTAAGAAAATTGTCAAAGTGTTTGCGAGAAATGTTAGTTTAGCTGTGTATATAGAGCATTGGTTAAATATTCAACGTTCTTTTGCGGTTGAAGTTTATTTTAAAAATAACAATCCTCTAGTAACCACCCAGCGTTTATTTCGTCCTTACTTTCATTTAAATCCACAAGATGCAGTTCCTAGTCGAATAACAATTAAAAAGTGGGTACACAAGTTTCGCACTACTGCCTCATGTGCCAAAAAAAAAAAAAAACAACAACAAAAGTGACAAACTCGTTCTGTACGCATACTTGGAAATGCTGAAAGGGCAAGAGCAGCTTCGAGAGTGCCAACAGCGAGAAAGAGGTCACTTGACTGATGTAATGTTTAAAAAATAAAAATTTTTGTATTTGCTCCCCAAACTGGTTACTTTGGAAACTGTCTATAATCCTCAAAATGGCCATTTAGAGGCCTTGTACTTAAAGTCGTCATGGCGACATTTTAGCGGACTCAAACATTAATTGCCATGACGACTTTAAGTACAAGGCCTCTAAATGGCCATTTTGAGGATCCTAGACAGTTTCCAAAGTAAGCAGTTTGGGGAGCGAAAAATACATTTTCGCGCGGCCTCCTAATATAATGCCGCGTTAATGGTAATTGAAACTTCATATTATAATGTTTGGAGAGCTAATACAAAAAACGTTGTATGCAACACGTCCTCAAATGGCTTTAGAGGACTCATCTTCATATTACGGACTCGGCTGCGCTTCGCTCCGCCTCGTCCGGAAACATTACGACTCGTCCCCTAAAGCCTTGCTTTGAGGACTAGTTACATAAACTACTATTCCGTGTTTCTGAAGAACCTTTTGTTTGATTTTTGAATAAAAATTTAGCCGTTAACAAAAACAACTCAATTTAAAATGGATACTTTATTCTGACGGACCTTGTATATATACTTTTGCTCCACTGGCATAAAAGTAATCAATTTTATGCCTAGACACAACAGTAACGAATTTACCTTGTCAATCAAGTCACATACGTTGTCACTTTTATGACGTTTGGAAATAAAAATCTCAAGAATCGTCGCTATTTACGTCGAAGTGTCACTTCACCGCAATTTTAGATTTAAAAACAATTCCATTGCAACTACATCGCTACTAATTTTGACTATTCAAAACAGTAATGTCTTTAAAATGACAATCTTGCTTCGAAGATAATGGTCTTGCTGTCGGGATAAGTCTCTTCATCTTTTCATCTTTTATATTGGATTTTTTTAAAGTTGCATTTTACAAATAACAGTAGTTTTTCCAATCCTCTAGCTCCTAAATTCAAAACTTGTTTCCATTTTTGTGCCACTGTTTCATTCAATTGACATTTAAATGCGCTAATATATGCAGCAACTGATGAAGCGTAATTTGACTTACAACTTGATCCGCAAATACAACACTTTAAATGCATTTTGCAGCTAATGTGAACTGCCTTCTCAAAAATAGCTTTCAATGTCAAATATTTTTAAAACTTAGTGTGTCTTGGAATGGCCTAGCAGAAAATGTCCCATCAGAGTCAGTGTCATAGCCAGGAAATATATATGTATATTGTTATAGTTTAATAATTGTTGTGTATTGGATATTATAAATAAATAAATCAGTTTAATAATTTCATATAGGTTCTTATAAATTACTCTTATCTCATATGGTTCGAATCTCTATTTTGATTAGTAATGAATAACAAGAAATACATTTGCCATCAAATCAATTATCGTGGTATTATTTTTAATAATTTTAAAAGTAAACACTTTGTTAAATGGTAATTTCACTAACGGGATAGATACCACACAGGGAACATTGAGTTAAATATAGCGTTCTAACATCACACATGGCAAAAACCAGTTCAACATTAAACGACAATTACACTGATCAACAAATTTAAAGTTGTTTTTTGGTTCCTAATTATAAATAGGTGATGTTGATTCATTTTTTTATGCTGAATCCGAATCTGCTTTTGTTTTTTCGCTAGCACGTCTACTTTCAGACAAAAACGTGATTTTGTGTAGAAATAAAACACTACATGCATTTTATAATAAAATGTACATACTAGCCATTAAAATGTTGTATTTAACAGTTTTCTTTTGTGTAACGATGCACTAAGGTCTTCTCTAATCAGTGACTAACAGTAATCACCCAACATGTTCGCATCCCACCTTCTCTGGTACCGTTTTTCCAACGTTGAGAGATCTTGATGGAAACGCTCGCCATGCTTGTCACTTACAGCTCCCAAATTGTTTGGGAAAAAATCCAAGTGAGAGTGTAAATAATGCATCTTTAGCCACATATTACATCCCATTTTATGGTAAGCTGACAACATTTAATCGACGAGATTCTTGAAATTTTCCGCTTTGTTGTTGTCCAGGAAGCCGATTACTACAGATTTGAAGCAATTCCACGCCACCTTTTCTTTTCCTTGCAGAACCGCATCGAAGCCGCTGTCATTCATTAGTGGTCGAATTTGGGGACCCACAAATATGCCCTCCTTTATCTTGGAGTCGCTGATTTTTGGAAATTTGTTTTTTATGTACTGAAAAACTCTTCCGCCACGATCCATACTTTTTACAAAATTCTTTATTAGCCCTAGCTTTATATGCAAAGGGGGCAAATAGATATTGTTTCTATCCACAGGGCTTTCATGTAAAATATTTTTTTCTCCTACAACCATCTGTCTTCTTGGCCAACTTTTCACAGTATAATGCTGAAATTTAGCACGACTGTCCCATTCGCACAAAAAGCAAGAATATTTTGTGAATCCCAGTTGCATTCCTAATAACAAAGCTATAACTTTTAGATCTCCACATATTTTCCACTCCTATCGTTTATAGTCAATGCTCGTTAATAGCCATTTCATGGTTTCGTAAGATTCCCTAAGGTGAACTGAATATACCATGGGAACTGAAGGCAATACATTGGCATTATACAATAGAACTGCTTTCAAACTAAATTTAGATGCATCAATGAACAGTCGCCATTCTTCGGGTTTGTGTTTACGTCCAAAAGCTTCCATCAAACCGTCAACATCATTGCAGTACGTAAGATTGTCGTCCATAGAATAAAACCCAGAAAATTTCTTGTGGCGGTTACGGAAATGACTAATTTTGGTACTGTGTTCCAATAAATTGCAACTTTGCAATCTGGAGCCAAGTAACTCGGTTTTGCCTTTACTTTAGTTCAAATCACGAACTAAATCGTTTAGTTGTGCCTGTGTAATCAAATGTGGCTCAGTGGAATGTGCAGGATTAAAATCTGTATCCGTGCTAAGAACAATGTCATCATTTTCTTCATCTGATTCTTCAAATGTTTCTGGTGGCATAGGAGCGGGAAGACCATCACAATAGCCAACGGATCTTATCGCCGATGCTAAATTAGGATACACAACAAGTTTTTTCTTTTTTGCAGAGAAGCCTGCTATTTTCGTTATGCAGAAGTAACAGTCGGTTAGATGATCCTTTTGTTCCCTCATAGGTACTGCAAATGGTATACATGAACGGGAACCTTTTATCCACTGACGGAGAGGATTGGCACAAGAAACACAACAAATGTGTGGTGCCCACTGCTTGTCTTGATCTCCAATTCTACATCCAAAGTACAGATGATAAGCTCTTATTAGCGGAGTAAAACATCGTTTTTGATGTTTAGCAGTAAACTCTCCACAAACATAACAAAAATTGTCCGGATGATTCGCATATTTACAGAACATGATTAATGCTTTTAGAGTTAAGTACGATCACTAACTGCAACTAACACTGAAAGGGGCTCACAACCAAAAATACAAGTTGGTCTTAAAATATAGTAAAATAAAAACAACGGTATACATATTATGCCGATTCGTCACTTCGTTATCTTGTTAAAAGCAGACAAAATAATATCATAGTAACTTCACATTGCAATTCGCTTGGAAGACCACATACGTATACGTGCTTCTGTTGCAAAGTTGCAAGCGGTTGTTGTTACAAATTTAAATATTTGGAGTTGCAAGATTATAAAAAAATAGTGTAGTGTTTCAATTTATTAATCACATATTAATGGCTTTCTAACATAAATGCAGAATGTAATTACATCATTTCAAAAAATTCTTATCGTTAAGTACGCTATTAACGTAATTACAGTAATTGTACTATCTACTGAAACTTCAAATGCATATATTTCAAAAACTAGACGTGCTAGAAAAAATCTGAAGACAGATTTGAATTCAGGAGGAAAAGTTACATACAGATTACATAGTTTTGTTTGAGAACCAAAAACTCTGTTGATTAGTGTTATCTGTGATTACCTAATTAAAGCGTGGCCAAGGCATATTTTTAATAGTACCGGGTGACTATATCAAATTCAATGTTCGCAGGTTAGGTTTTGAGTCAATCTGTGTCAAAACTGAAGCAAAACCTAACCTGCTAACCTCGAATTCGACATAGACTCTCAGTGCCACCAACATAAACAGTGCCAACTTAAGAAAAAAAATCTCAATCATTTATAGCCACCCGGTACTATATTGCTAGGGCGTGTAAGTGGGGAGGTCACAGCGTAAGTGAGACAGACAACCAACTCTTTTACACACTTGGTGAGCTGTGCGCAAGTGTTGTCCAGCGAGGTGGGGAAGTGAACCTCGTGGTCAAGTTTAAAATAAGCTTCTAAAGACGGAGTTATTCTCAGGCATGCGCACGAGACGCGTAGTACTCAGAGTGAGACAATGTCGGCGCCGTAACGTTTTCGCCCGTTCCCAGACCCTACTAGCAGTATAGAAGTAAAAATATATGAGCCTAGGTAATAACAAATGCCGTAAGTAAATACACGTCACAAAACGACACACATTCAAAGGACGCTTCTTCTGGAAGTGCTTTTAAAAACCGACGCCACCAAGAAATTCGCTAAATTCTCTCCTTTAAGGTTAAGTTTTCTAACCTTTTTGTTGTATTTGGAACAGAATTAGGGCCCAACTCGAGCTTCTAGCGACTACCACGATGCTTGGTCTCCTCTTTGTTCGTTAGGCAACCTCTGAACGTCGCCGCAGAACGATTCCTGTAGCTGGTCCGATGTGATACCAAAACCTGCTTCCAGATGTTCCTGTTGCTTACACACAGGGCTCATCGCTCTCCACAAATGTTAATGCCTACCTCAGCTTCCAGAGACTCCAATAATTACTCTGCGTGGAAGTCCAAGAACAGCCACATGAATACAAAATCACACTCGATACACCGTTAAAACCTTCTGCAGAAGTACTACTAATGAATGCACTCCACTACAGCACACCCACAGGACCTTCAATTAATTTTTTAACTCACTTAATTGGGAAATAGTTATTTTTATAACAAGTGCCGAAAACGCATTATTACGTACAAGTGCAGAGTTTAACGCGCGAGGCGAAGCCGAGCTCGGTAATCTGCACGAGTCCACGTAACCTTTTTCGGCATGTGTTATAAACAACGTTTTTCCTACAACTGTGAAAATTTAATAAATTAATAGAACAAGATCGGTAATCGGTGTTTACAAAAATTAGGACCCTGCCGCGTCAAGTCGTTAAGGTGTTGTTATAGTTTGTTATTTGCTTCATTGTTTTAAGTGCCATTTTGCAACGGCTTGTGCTACGTTTATTGGAATTCAGTGCAAGAAAAATTAATTAAAAATGATTGATTCTGATAGCGATGGTTATTTTACACCTCCAGAAATTTTTGAAGCCGCCAGTGAAGCCGTAGGTGTATTATTACTTGCAAAATCAAAGGCAAGTTATGACAATATATATACGAATTTTACATCCTGGTGCAAGAGAAAGAATGTGAAAAGGCTTTCTGGGTAAGTACCTCTAGCGTATTTTACAGAAAATACTAAAAACTATAAAGCCTCAAGCTTGTGGAGTCACTACTCGATACTAAAATCGACACTGAGTGTGAACGAAAATGTCAACATACAACAATATTCAAAATTAATTGCTTTTTTGAAGCGCCAAAATGATGGTTTCAGAAGCAAGAAATCAAAAACGTTGAGTAGAGATGAATTTTACAAGTTTTTGATTGAAGCCGACGATAGTGCATTTTTGATAATGAAGGTAACTAATGAAATTTCAAATATTTGCTAGCAATTGTTTTAATTTGTTTTTATTTACTGCATATGGCTGCGATTCTTGGAATTTCGGGAGCCTGTCGCAGAGTGGAATTAACAAATCTTCTTATTGACCATATCGAAAACAAAGGCACATTTATAATTGTCAATATACCTGATACCAAGACAAAAATATCTAGACAATTTACAGTTATGTCTACATCTTCAAATCCTATAATTTTTTTGGACCTTTATCGCAAATACGTCGCTTTTCGACCCCAAGGTGTAGACCACCGCCGCTTCTTTTTGACGTACAGGTGTGGGAAGTGCTCCGTGTAGCCGGCTGGAATTAACACCATGGGGAAAATTCCAGAGAAGATTGCGGAAGTTTTAAAATTGCCAAATCCGAAACTTTACACCGGCCAATGCTTCAGAAGATCCTCGGCCACATTGCTGGCGGATACTGGAGCAGATCTGATAAATCTCAAACGCCATGGTGGTTGGCGATCAAGTACAGTGGCAGAAAACTACATTGAGGATTCAGTGCAGCATAAGATTGATACTGCTAATAAAATTCTACGTAATGAAGATAACCAGACGTGTAGTTTCGGAATATTTTTAAGTAGTTGCGCTATGAAGACTGTTGATGCTGAGGGTGATGTTAATGTGTCATCTTCGTACGATAAGTATGTTTCAAATATAGGCCCCATTAATGTTAATAATTGCAGTAACTGTGTAATAAATATATATAGGAAATAAATACCAAAATTGTTAATCTTGTTTATTTTTTGTCACTTTGGCAGTTGTGAAAATCAAAAGCACATGTGCGTTTTTCGGAAGTAAAACCCACTGTTTCTGGTAATTGAGTCCTTTCCAACCGTATTCAAGGACGTTTTAATTACGTAATATCAAATAAAGCGTACAGTTGTAGAAAATAGTATATT
Organism: Agriotes lineatus; assembly: GCA_940337035.1. Lineage (NCBI taxonomy): Eukaryota > Metazoa > Arthropoda > Insecta > Coleoptera > Elateridae > Agriotes > Agriotes lineatus. The sequence goes on along the minus strand of CALNHX010001222.1, from coordinate 136,997 downwards.
ACACAACGAGAGCTGTAGGAAGCATATTACACGCGAGTTGGAAAAGTTACGCACAAGCCGCGTAGCGGCGCGTGTGTAATTCCACGAGCGTGTAATTGCTCTATAGCTCGAGTTGCGTACTATACTTTTTCTACGATCACACTCATTTCGTTAAACGAAAAAGAAATATTTTATAAACTGTCAAATCATCTGTCACACCATCTTAAAAATTAGGCGGCTGCAGTCACATCCCCACACCGCTTCGTACAAACAACAGAAACTAACTGTAACGTAATAAAAAAAATTACGTGTTAGTCATTACGTAACACTGTTTGTAACAACGAATTTACTAATCAAGTAAACAGTGCTTAATGAGCAATTTACTAATAAAGGAGTAGAAAAAGGGTATTTATTTACAATTTTACAATTATTTATTGGGAAGCCAAAACATCAAGACGTTTCAGCTTGGCTTTCTTCTCCCAATTCTTTGGCTTCGATACCTCACTGTTTTACATTTTTTCTAAGCCTGCTCTGATCACCTTTTGTTTAAATCAAAGCAAGCACTATTTTAATACAGTTTTAAAATTATTATGAAAAGCAATGCTATTTTATACTATTTACAATATTTATTTATTTATTTAGCGTATGGCTTGTACCTACATATACATCACAATGATAATAAGAGAGTGAGTGTATAAAAAAATCCATCTACAGTTCAATCCACTGCAGCAGGCGTCGCATCTACGAAATCTTCTGGGGTACCCTGGAAGGCTCTATGTGAGCATTGAAACGTGATGTAATTTACGATTTGGTTCAGTTTCCCGCAATCGCAGGCATTGGTGTGTCGCTTGCCCCATTTGTGCAAGGAACTGCCTCATATACCGTGACCAGTCCGGATCTTATTGAGCGCTGTCCAGGTTTTACAATATTAATCTAGTACATTCCTGAAATATTTTATAAAATATTATTTGATTTGCATGAAATATTATTAATTGCTATAACAATCATAAAGGCTTAAAATTTGTTCGCAGCAATATACAGCGTGATCAGAATTATGGGTAACAAAGGGGCAACTTTTATAAATTTGTATTTATTAGAAAATTTTGTTCTTGATAAGTCACTGCATTTTCTAAAATTCAAAATAAACTTGCTAAAATTTAAATAGCTCCTTTCGTATACGGGGGAGGTTCAAAAATATGAAAATGACATAAGAATAAAGTACCCTTATTATTCAAAATAGACAAAAATGAGATTTAGAAAAGTTGCTTAGAATTGAGAGAAGGTGTAAAATATGAAGCCTCTCTTTTTTTTACCGCCCTGTGCATTACGCTTCAGATTAACTTATTATCAAATAGGGTAAGAATATACTGTCAAAAATCAGTGTCGCTTACTTAGCAACAAGAAAATTAATTTAAATTAGTGCTAATAAATCAATTTTTTTGTCCAAAGTAAAAAACAGATATCTTTCAAAATGTTTAAAAACAAATGATCCAAACATCAACAAGAATTCAGAACAATTTAAATGTTTAATTGAAATGTTATACTTAACAAATATTAAGAATAAAGTTTCCTTCTTTATTATTTTGTACGTTTGATGTTCGGATAATTTGTCATTTTTTTTTAAAGATACTTGTATCTTTCACGTTGGACACACATTTTTTAATTTTTAAACACTAATTTCGATTCACTAAAGTTTCTTGTTGCTAAGTAAGCGACACTGATTTTTGACAGTATATTCTTACCGTATCTGATAATAAGTTCATCTGAAGCGTAATGCACAGGGCTGTAAAAAAAGGAAACACAGAGAAAATTATTTTTTAGAGTAGGTTGCTGTGACTTCATATTTTACACCTTATCCCAATTCTAAGCAACTTTTCCGAATAACATTTTTGTCTATTTTGAATAATAAGTGTACTTTATTCTTATGTCATTTTCATATTTTTGAACCTCCCCCGTATACAAAAGGAGCTATTTAAATTTTAGCAAGTTTATTTTGAATATTAGAAAATGCAGGTACTTTTATCAAGAACAAAATTTTGTAATAAATGCAAATTTAAAAAGTTTCCCCTTTGTTACCCATTATTCTGATCACGCTGTATAGACCATTTTGATATACAGATTGTCCGAAATCCGATTTGACCACAGGAAATTAATGAGTGCAACAAGGAAGACATAAACAAAATGGGTTGTAGAACAAAGATAGATATAATCATGGCTAGATACATTTTTAAACTAAAATTAAGTCAATGAAACAAACAAACGCTACTGCCAAATATTTTATCTGTCATTAATAGTATAAAGTGAGGTTTAAATAATAATAGTAGATTATATTTATAAATGAGAGAGATGCATCATTATTTGCGAGTGAGAATTTTGCATCGCAAGTGCCCCAGCACGAGCGATGCAATTTCTCACGAGCTTATAATGGCATTTCGCTCACGTGTGATATACGACGTTTTATCTTACAGTAGCAACCCTTGTGCCTAACTAGTTTTCGCCGTTAGAATATGTCGCGAAACGGACAATAGATAGTTACAGTAGCCCCTATTACCAGACATTATACAACTGTTTTCAGTGACTAAAATGAAATTTTACTCACTGAAAACATTTGTATAATGTATGATAATAGGTGCTACTGTACGATAATAGCTATTTATGCAGCAAGTGCTAAAAGTTGATGTTTATGGACGAGACATGAAAATTATGAAAGGAAGCCGAAGGCTGAGTTTCACAACATGTCTAGTGCAATAACACTTTTAGCACGAGTTTGCTTACAATATTTTTTCTACGACCTTACATTTTCTGTTATTAATCCATAAATGTCGATTTAACAAAGGTTTGCATTTATGACAGTTATAATTTATGTCATAATAAAGAGATAGCCTTGACGCGCAGGTGAATGTTTGTGGAGCTAGTACTGTCAAAGTCAGTTATCAAAGGTAATTTTGATACTACACATCTGACTTTATTCATTAGATATAACGCTTTAATTATTTAAAAAATAATTTATCTCTAACGCAAGAAGTAACTAGAATAACTTTACAACTTCGCTTCCAGTTCGAAATTGTAGTTTTATAACCTTACTTCACTTTATAACACATGTGCTAAAAGTAAATAGCTGATCTCATTTTAAACACGCTAAATTATTAAACATCACTTTCAGTGAAAAAAGCTAGCGCTAAAAGAACTACTTTTAGTGGTGGTCGTAGAAACAAATAATTATGTAAATAGTAAACAATAGTATATTTAAACCTCACTTTATACACTTATACAGATGAAATTTATTTGACCGAAGTGTTTGTTTGTTTCATTGACTTAGTTTTAGTTTAAAAATTTACCTAGCCATGATTACATTCTATCTTTGTCCTGCCACTAATTTTGTTTATGTCTTTCTTGTCGAATTCATTAATTTTCTCTGTTTAAAATGGATTTCGGACAATCTGTATATTAAAACTTTGCTAAGCATAAAATCCGATTAGTATATCCCAATTTTGTTTGTTTCACACTTGATTATATAAAAGTTATACACATAACACGTTATTAAAAAAACGTCTTTAGAGCAGTACAAGAAAAACGGAGACTTCGTGTTTGACTAAGGGCCGATTCTACAATGCAAGTTTATACTTAGAATAAGCTATCCGAGGTATAATTGTCATAGTTTTCTTTGTTACAACAATCGTTTCTAGGGTATTTATTCTCGGGATAACTTTATCCTTGGATTGTAGAATCGGCCCTAAAGCAGACTAAAATTGAGATATTAGAATTATTAGCATAACTTTTTGTAACTAAACTGGTAGAAAACAGTTCTGCATATTAAAAAAAAATCTGTAACAGGCTTTACCCAGAACTTCCCTCGTCGACATTGTGACACTAAATAATTTTAAAAATCAAATTAAGTTACGAGTAACAATATCTTTACGTTTCTAATAAATTAAAAAAAAATTATCCCGCTGGAGTTTGAACCCGCCGCATCTGCAGAGCAATGGTAACGGAATCCCTACATAGAGACCGTATCTGCACCAATAAAGCCAGCTATGCTACCGAGGCTCTTTCAAATAAGATCGGCGCTCGCCTCTCTTAAACAGGGACGTTGTTATTGTTGAAATGTTTTTAGTCTTTTGTGACATTATCCTTTATGAGTTGAGTCTTGTTTTCTACACATGTAAAACCCTGACCTATGTGAAAGTTATTACTTCCTTCTATTTCAAAATTATCCCAAAAATAAACAAAGTTTTAGTTTTTTAAGGTGCTCACCCTGTATATATTTGTATGAAATTGTACCGGTTTTATGCGAGGTAGATTATAATATGTATGCAAAATATCGTCTTTCTCTGACAAGTAGTTTCTGAGCTATACTACCGAAAGACAGACAGACGGAATCAAGAAAACCTCTTTCGTCATCTAGGGAAAAAGAAATCTCGGAAGGTGATTTTTTTGTGATTTCATACATGTTTTAGGCCCTACGGCTCTGATCTGCTTGCAGTACAGTTTGAAAATTTAGTCACTAAGCACAGGGTTGGGGTGTTTTATCTGGCTGCAATGCTAAGTTTAAATGTAATTCAGTAAATGCATTGAAAAAGAGATGCTTGTATTAAAATAAATGAATTGATTAAGGAACGCAAAATTGACAGCTTGCTTTTTCACAGGGTTAAAGTCAAAGTTCAAATTAATTAATTATTAAGTTTGGGCAGAATGAATAGCCAAACCAAATGAAATAAATAATCACAAAGAGGTTTGCTATGGGCAAGTCATTGAAGTGTAGATTTCAATATAGCTAATTAGGTACAATTTGTGAACAATCTTAAAAGGTATAAGCCAGAAAAATAATAATGTTGCATCGAGCAATTTAGAAGGCAGGCATAAAGGCATAAAATAAATTATAAAATTGACGTGCAGTTTTGTGTTCCCTTATAATTAAAGTTTTTACATAATAAAATACCATTTTACCAATAAGAAATTATACCATTGCGTTGAGGAAGTATCAGAGCTTCTGTGAGAGTGTGCGTAGCTTTTTCCCCAACAAAAAAAATAAATTTTCACAAGAAGCACTTTCGAGGCCGTTCGCCAGCGATCCAGCTCGAGATTTGGACCTTCGATTCGGGGAAAAATAAGGTTCCTGAGCCCGGGATTTCGACTGCAGCGCATCAGGGAGGACTGTACGAGACCGTATAGCAGCAACAGCACCGGAGAAAACTATTGCAGTGGCAGATTCCAGTTGGAGCACCTTTCCGAGGGTTGTAGCGCACCATCTCAAATCTCAAGGTACAGTTTTTAACTAAAAGTAACGGCGTTAACTTCTGGAAATTTATACAACTACGAGAGCAAACCTTACTGAACAAGATCCACGTGTATTAAAGTAGCCAGGGAAGACGCATTTCAAATTATTAACCAGAGTCCACTTGTGAGGTTAGGTGAAGGTTAACAATTGCTAAAATTCAAACGGCGTTGCTTTTGACGTTATAAGACAATTTAATTCCTGAAACAAATGAGGTTTATAACAGCCAAAGCACTACAATTTAAATAAAATACCTGTTCGTATGTTCACAAATTTTGAATTTTAAAGTCAACAACGCTTACTGTCAGATTCAAACTACTTTGTGAAATTTTGACAGCAGCGTATACATTTGCGACTGCGTATTTGGAAATAATTTGGACGCACAGTGGCGTACCATATTAAGGTAAAAATTTGCAAATTATCAGAAACTCACCCCTTTGAATGGAGTTGATTGTCTACCGAGCTAGCGTTATGAGAATAAAATTGCAGAATAATAAAATACAATAGAGGGCATAATACGATATTATTTTGGAGTAAAATAAATAAAATTAAAAATACAATCTTATTTTACCCAGTCCAAATCCGTAATTATAATCTAAAAACAAATCTCCTAAGTGGAGCATATCAAACCATTTCAATACATACACATAATTATCAATCTATGTAATTATAAAAATCAATCGCCGTGTGTTAGTAAGGCAAAAACTCGAGAACGACTTGACCGATTTAGATGATTTTGTTTTGTTTTGTACGTCTTACTTCCGAGGTGGTTTAGCAAAAAAGAAAATTCAGAAAAATCCAAAGGAAAAGCCGGAAAATTGGAAAATATCGATAGTGTGTTTTTCTATACACTGTACGACTTTCTATTTGCAGTCATACTTTTATGATTCTGTGCTTAATGGTTTGAAGTGTTTTCTCCATCATGTCATAACCCAAAACAATGTTTACCGGGTCAGCCAGTAGTTATATAAGAGTTTTTATCTTCAAAAATATTGGCCCGATAATCATTTTACCCACAGCTGCCCACACTCCAATTTTTTGTGGGTGTAGTGGACTTTCAATAAGCTTCATCTGTAAAGAAAGTTTTTTAGTGAGTACCCGATGCTGTTTTCAAAATTATGTCAAAACCATTTACAGAATTCTTGTTTTCGTGAAACGCTTGCATTCGGTAGGGATAGAGTTGCAGGTCCTGTTTAAGAATACGTTGGCAAATGCGATACGATAGATCGATTTGCTGTTGCAAATACCGAATTGAGGTCTGGGGCTGTTCCGCCATTACTTGCCTAACAAGTAAGGTTTATAGTTCGATCAACGTACGTCAAAATGTTGTGGGTGCCGTTGTCGTCTCGTAATGTTTAAAGCAATGTTTTTGCGCTCTCGGCGGTGATTCAGGTTAGCGGTTTAGGTTAGTTGTTAGGTCTTGATGATTTTTTTTAGAGAAAATATGCGAGAAGAGAATATGTTCAACTTTACATTTTTATGTTCACTACTATAATTTTGCGCATGCGCAATAGACCGGACCTTGCACCAAATGTTTACCATTACCTACGCATTCTTGGCCTGCCACTAACTTCTTGTGGGTTATGCTTCTAATGTCCTTATAGAAAGCCACAATATTTTGAATGCATTTACAAAAGCTGTCAAATGGAGTAATGACATTTAGAAACGGTCCTCGAAAATCTTCAAAGGCATCTCTAATGGAATCAACCCATTAATTCTACGACTATTTCTAAAATGAATTTCCAACATAGACCGTTTCTGTTCATCAGTAAAAACCGTGACTGATTCAAATTCTAGTCTCGATAATATTTGTAAAGTTGAAACTGAAAGTGCGAACCAAAAGACACCAAAGTTACTTCTGTCAGCTGCAACTAACCTACTTTTCTGAATCAATCTCAGACATGCACAATATCGTTGCCATTCTCTTACCCGGGCTACTCTGATAAAAAAAAAATCTGGTGTGATACACTCACACAACTTCCTTTTACAGTGATCTTATAATTAGCAAAAAATTTGATTTTTAATTTCTCAGCATTTGTCAAAATTTTTCAAAAATAGCAAATTCTAGAAAAACGGTACAAAATAGAGAGTTAGTTAAAGAGACAATTTTCTTCTAGAATTGCAAGCTGAATTAAAAAATGTAATAATATACCGGGTGTTTTATTTAAAATAGGAGTTAATAAAAAAATAGAAAAAAAAACAAAAGAAACCTATTTTAGAAGTATTCAACTGGAAAATCACCAATCTCACATCAATACACATTAAAAATGTAATAAAAATGTAAAGTTTGAAAAAAATCGTTAGAGCCGTTTTTGAAACAATCGAAAAAAATTGAAAAATCGCAAGAGTAAAAACCTACTTTCTGTTATGCGATTTTATTCAAAAGCTTGCTGTCTCATGTACATAGTACATAAAACTTATATATGAAGTTTCAATGCCATACCTCTTTTCGTTTTTGAGATATTCTGTTCACAGGCACACAGACAGACAGACACACAGACAGACAGACAGACCAATGAAAAAAAAAGTTTTTTGGGATCAGGGGACTCTAAAACGTAAAGATCTGTTGAAAACTCAATTTCGAATTTTTGGGGTGAATCCAATACTTCCTTTATCGTAAAAGGAAGTAAAAATGCTCATTCTATTTATGGTAGTTTCTGATGATAATACTTTCTAGATTACAAGAGTTTTTTAAACTAAAATGTAAGAAAAAATATAAAAACGTAAAATTCACGTGAAAAGGAGTTTTTTTAAGAAAAACGTGAGAGAAGATTTAAGAAACATACGATCCATATAAAAAAGAGTTTTTTAAAACTAAAACGTAAGAAAAGATGCATATGAAAAAAGCGTTTTTTTAAACTAAAACGTAAGAAAAGGTTTAAATAACAAAAGGTTAACACCAAAAGCGTGTTTTAAAAAAAACCTAATGAGTTTTTTTACAAGGAAAACGTAAGGAAAGATTTAAAAAACATAAGATCCATATGAAAAAAGGGTTTTTAAAACTAAAACGTAAGAAAAGATTTAAAAAACATAAGATCCATATGAAAAGAGGGTTTTTAAAACTAAAACGTAAGAAAAGATTTAAAAAACAAAAGGTTAATATGAAAAAAGAGCTGTTTTAAAGGAAAACTTAAGAATGACTTTTTTACAAGAAAACGTAAGACAAGACATGAACAAGTAAAATATTGATATTGAAAGTATTAAAGCAAACAATTAAAATAAAGATACATATAAAAACGATGGACTTGTACCTAAGAAGTACTGTATTAAGAAGAAAATAGAAAGGGTGTTAAGTTAAAAACAAAAAATAAGTAGAGAACGAACAACGGATCCGAAAAACAGAAGCACATCAGATATTCGATTGAACAGTTTAATTCAAAAGAGAGAGAGAGAGAGAGAGAGAGCACTAGGCGCGGGTTAGAGGCAGTAAAAACGAACACGAGATTTGCGTGAGCGAGCGACACAGAAAGAAATGCTCCTACGACCGTTAGGTAGGTAGCGAGTTCGAAGCCGGTTCAGGGCAACTTTTTTAAAAATCCTTCAAAGTGCGTATGAACATACATAACCCGTGTCATCTCGAAAACTGAAATTGGGCGTCGCAGAAGCTTTCTGTTTGTCAAATTCGATAGCAAGGGCAACGTGCACTTCAAACAATTTAAAATATTGAGCGGACCACTGGCCGAAGTCCGAGAATAGCGAAAGATGCGAGCGCAGCATGAAACACGAAACCAGCAAACACGCGGGGGCGGCTACAAAGCGATAAGGATAACAGCCGTTCAGGCGACACATCAGTTCTTGGAAATGCACGCAGTAGTAGCCTCTGTCTAAAACTTTAGCGCCCTCTCTTTGATAGAAGCGTGAACGATACATCTGCTACCCAAATTCATTTATTAGAGGTATTTCTTATACTACCGCCCTCTTGTGCTGTTATTCCGTAATTCCCGTGGAAATTAAAATTGCAATCGAGTCCCCACTACTACGGCCCCGCTCTTAAAGCGAAAAATGGGAGGCCCAATTATTCTTTGAGTAACTGTAGAATATCCTTAAGAAAGCCACATGGGAACCGGCCTAAATATCGAAACTAGTATGCAAAATTTAACTCGAAGAGGCATTCTTACCAAAGCTGTTTATGGCCGTTCGTGAAGAAAACAATGTAGCTAACGGTTTTCGTTTGTTTAAACAAGAGCGGTCTTGGTCTGCTCCTTGAATTTCAGATCTTGCAAAAATGCTTCGTGAAAAATAAATAATCGAGATATTCGACTGTTTGCTAGTGATCCTACTTCTGCTTCTACTTTCTGCTTCGACCAAAAAAGCCTTGCAGGTGCCTTATCTCTAACGTCAGGCGCTTTATGCGATAAACCTGAATTCATTTGTTACGTTATTTAAATATAAGGTGGTTCGAAAGAAGATGCAAAATGCTAGAATTCCCCATTGAAAGGAGGATTTACAACTTCTTCCACTTCAATTACCTTTTCCTACCTATCTACCTATCTACCTATCTGCTTTCGTTGTTCTCCCAATGATGCCTCTGCTTTTATCCGTTTATTTAACTGCAGAACTCTGCCTAAATTTTGCGACCTCAGTTTCACACCAATAGTTTTTTTTAAAATATACAATATACAATTATTCATACATTTTTATGTCTTGTGGGAGAGGATCTATTTGCTTGAATCCTCCCCTTGATAAATGCAATTGTAATTTTATGAAGTTTTATTTTCATAGTCAAAAATCAATTGAAAATATACCTACATCCAAAAACACTAAACATCTCTGCAAATTCGAAAATCCAAAAAGTCTTTAAGGTGTAAATCTGCTCAACGTTCCCTCCTCAGTCCTACTTAGAATATTTAGGAGGTGCAGACTTATCAAAAGGCATCCGAACAGTATCTTCATTAAATTCACCCAAATGGTGATTTTCCAAGATTCCACATAAGTAGTAGGGCGGCACCGACCCTGGAGCAATCAAATTAATTGACCTAATTAAATCCGCGAATTAAATCCGCGATTCCGCGAATTAATTCCGCGGTTTGACCTAATTAATTTCTAATTATTCTTCATATGTGCTACTGATTAATCACATATGAAGTTTGATATTTAATTTACATATGTGCTACTGATTAAATTACGCGGCGGCCATTTTTTTATTTGCTCCCGCAATTACGCAGCGGCCATTCTCAATATTTGCGCGAATATTTGAATTTGAAATTTTTCAAATTTTAGTTCCCATTTTTGAATTTAAACTTTCCGGGGTGTCGGCCATCTTGGTTTTCTCGCATTTATTAAATTTAAAAAAGCTATTTGCGTCGGCCCCAAGTGGGATTTGAACCAGCGTCCGCAGTATTACGAGTCTAAGGTGTAGCCAGCTGAGCTATCCAGAACAACGTACCTGAATGCTATTAAAACTTCAACACTTGCGTGGGTTTCGACCTCGCGGTACCTTGTTTTAAACAATTTTTTAAGAAATATAAATTATAATAACGGAATTGCATACCCTCTGGTGTTAAATGAGGGGTAGTAATTTTAAAAAACTGATTTTGCAACTGGTTGTGCCAGAATTAATTATTTTATCTTTATAATTTGAGCGAGGCGCATGAATGGATTATCGATATTTTCATTGTCCCTACCTACTATATAGCTGAAAATTTCCGCTCGACCGTCGCAATTTTGAAGCTGTTATTTTTATAATTTGCCCCAACAGAACCTATGCTATCTCACACAATCTTCATTGGTTTCTATAACTTTCTCTTTTTCACTCGTAGTACCGTGATACTGAATAAATTACGCATTAGCTTCTGATTGAATTACGCAGCGGTCATTTTCAATTTTCGCGGTAATATTTGAATTTGAAATTTTCCCTTTTTTAAAACAGGTTGAGACGTGTTTGTGACTAACAGCGCTTTGTTCGTTTAAACATCCTTGGAGACGATTTTGCTTTGTTCGTCACGGCTTATATATACCAGCAATAAGATAACATGAACAAGAAGATAACACGTATTGCTAGAGTAAGAAAGAGATAAACACAGTAGCAAATATTCGAGAAGGCTTGACTCTTAATTTTAATTATGTCATTTGTCAACTAAACATGCCTATTAATATATTTTTTTGTATGGCTATCTCTTTCTTACTCAAGCGTTGTATTTACTTGTTCATGCTATCTCATTGCTGTTATATTTTTATCATTTGTCCCGGTATTACAATCCGTCAGTGAAAGTTTGTACTGTACCGCAATTCGTCACGGAGAATGCTGGTATAGACAAGATTCAACCCCATAGGTATATCTTACAAATTTTGTATGACGTAATGCTTCTCCAGTTTTAAAAAGCGGAGGATAATAATTCATGGAACTATTACGCAACAAAGTTAAATAAAAATCCGTCGTCGGTATTCATATTTGTTGTAAGGGGCAACTGTCGGAATCCACAAGTTGAACGTATCGTTATAATTTCTTCTATTTCGTACTACCAAATTTCATAAAAGTATAAAAACTGCATTTTGTTTTCCAACAAATCGGTGCAGGTTTGACGGCACTACAGTCTTTTTAATTTGTAACACCGAGATTGACATGTTTGGTTTTTATTTTATAAGTAAGCGTCTGAAATTGTGTCATTATATCGATAAAAACTGTATTTTAGTTTTAAAAATTCCAGTATAAATGCAAACGGACGAAAATAAAAACGCAATTGACCACAAATTAACATAAATTTGAATAAAAACAGACAATTTCGTTAAAAAAATGTTCTGACGCCATCATTTCACTTAAAATTTTACAAGAAACTGACATCATGTTACTTTAAATTATACAAAAAACGACATTTTTATTCAATAAGCGATAAAAAATACGCCATCACCCATCATTTCACTTAAAATTATCACAATTCGTTTTGCAAAGCGCTTTTTATAATAACGAAAATGATGTAAAACCAGTTGTAAAGTTATTTCTAAGCATAATTTTGCAAATGTTTTACACTTTTTTCTCTAACTTGTTGCAATTTTAGTAAGATTTGAATAAAAAACAGCAATTTCATTGAAAAATATTCTGCTACAATCATTTCGAGAAGCAAAATTTCAGCAAAGTAATCTCGTTGTTCATTTTTATTACGAAGTTCTTGTACTTTTGATGGAAATATATGTATGTTGACCACAAATTAACATAATTTTGAATAAAAACGCGCAATTTTGTTGAAAAAATGTTCCGACACCATCATTTCACTTAAAATTTTACAAAAACTGACATCATGACACTTGAAATTATACAAAAAACGACATTTTTACTCAACACACGACGAAAATTGAACAAAAATCACTCAATTACACATCATGTCACATAAATTATACAAAAACTGACATCATGTCACTTGAAATTATACAAAAAACGACATTTTTACTCAACACACGACAAAAATTGAACAAAAATCACGCAATTGCACAGCATCTCACATAAATTTTTACAAAAATCGACATCATGTTACATAAACTATGCATAATTTTGCAAATGTTTTACACTTTTTTATAAAATGCATCGCTCAAAATTAAAAGAAATCGCAATTTCGTTGAAAAACTTTTCTACCACAATCATTTCGATAAACAAAATTCAAAAATTCTTGTACTTTTGATGGAAATAAATGTATGTTGACCACAAATTAGTATAATTTTGAAAAAACGCACAATTTCGTTGAAAAAAATGTTCTGACACCATCATTTCACCTAAAATTTTACAAAAACTGGCATCATGTCACTTGAAATTATACAAAAAACGACATTTTTATTCAATAAGCGATAAAAAATACGCCATCCCACATTATTTCACTTAAAAATTATCACAATTCGTTTTATAAATCGTACCTACTTCCGGTTATGCGATTTTCTTCAAAAGCTTGCTGTCTCATCTACATAGTACACAAAACGCCATACCTCTTTTCGTTTTTTAGATATTCTGTTCACAGACAGACACACACACACACACAGACAGACACACAGACAGACAGACAGACCAATGAAAAAAAATATGTTTTTTGGGATCAGGGGACTCTAAAACGTGAAGATCTGTTGAAAACTCAATTTCGAATTTTTGGGGTGAATCCAATACTTCCTTTATAGTAAAAGGAAGTAATTAAGCACATGTTAATATTATATACGATATTTTTTGCACTCCTCTATCACAATTTTCGAAATAAATTTGATATTGCGTACTCGGTAATAATAGGCTGTCAACATAAGTCAACTTTTTAAAACACCAAAATTAAGAGTAGTTTTTCTACAAACGTTTCAAAAAGTTACCGTTTTGATTGTCATTTGAGTATTGAAACGACATTCTTTTAGGCACTAGTGCGCAAAAAAGTTTACTTTTAAGCACTAGTGCTTAAAACTAACACAACAGTTAACTAAGTTTTTATTTTTGGTAAATATGTACTACACAATTATTTAATTGATGAAAATGGGCACTTGATGATGCTACACTTAAATTATCTTTCTCTTGTAATATTTGCATATTCTTAGAAATTGCAGGAAATGATGTAGCCGCACAAAACGGTGCCTGCACCTTTACTGGTCCTCTTTCCTTTTCACCCAAAATCTTATTTGCTACGCTCTTCTTATATTCCAAAGAACTTTCGACGTAACTCTCAGCGACAGAACTTGATCGCCAGCTTTTTGAGTGTCGACATGCTCGCACCAGCATCAGCCAAAAACGAAGCAGAACATCGGCGGAAGCAGTGCCCAGTATATTCTTCACAGTTTGAAAGTCCAAGAAAACCAGCACTTTTTTTAGGTATAGCACCAATTGTGTTATGCCTACAGGCTGCACAATACATTTACCATTTCTGTAGCCAACGAAAAATCGTTGATGGTCCGTACTGCACGGGCTTAGAGTAGCATATTTGTGAAAAATTTCCAAAAAATTGATGCCATCGATGTTTCCCTCTGTTTCTGTAAACATTCTTGAAATCTTGGTTTTCGTGAATGGAATATTACTTAATTTTTATGAAAGTACTGGCATCCTCAATATCAGTTACTCCTCCCTGCGACAAGCTCCGGATAAACCAACAATTACGGCTACCTAGAATTTAAATAAAACGTTAGTGATGTGCTGCATATAAGAATACTGGTCAAATACTGCATTTACTTTCATTAACAAATAATGTTTATCGTTCGCTTCCTTCAAAAACCTTTCGATTTCTTCCCTTGTAAAAATTTTCCACTTTTTAGGCCTATATCCCTCGGCTTTTCTCTTTAGGAAAGCGATAACATTCGCATATTTGCTAATGTCCAGGTTTCTCTTGAAATATATCATGGATCGCAGCATAGAATAGATGCTCCATAACGTAGAGGGCTTATAAGTCGAAGAAAGGTCAGATAAATATGCCAGCACAACCTTTTCTGCGACAGCACGCACATTTTTTCGGTCACACCATCCCTTGAATTTTTCGTAGGTTGCATTTTAGACGGATCTTGATTTTTCCGGTATGAGCTTCGAAACTGGGGTCTCTGCTGCATCTTCAATATCGGATGGAAGCTCGGAATCGCTTATTTTTGCCTAGTCGGAGATTTTAAATACACAACGCGTTCATATCAAACGAATCTTGTTTGTAAACAACGATCTGAAAAATTAGCTAACAACCAAGTAACTGACGCACGCCTACTAGCATATCTAATTCGGCATTTCATGAACGAAATTATTTTACTCCGATTTGTTCTTTTTGAAACGTATGTAGAAAAAATCTTGTAAGATACACATTGCAAAACTCCGTGTTTTACGCACACGACGCTATCGCTCGTGTGGAAATTTTCACGTCTAGTGCGTAAAACACGTTCATTTTGCAACTTGTATCTTAAATAGCTATTCTGTTTCTGATGTTGACAAACGTATTTGGTAACTTCGCAATTTATTAGTTGCTATGGTGAAAATTCCTTATCTTTCATTCAATGGGATCAAAAGTGGCACTTTAGTACCTCAAAATGATGCTTAACTAGGTCGTGTATTCATGGTAGTGCAAAAAGCTAAAATACTAAAATTTGAATATAACTAGCATTCCTCTCAAAGTAGTTTTTGGAGAAGCCAACGTTCAGTTCTTCTATCTCAACAATGGAACAATTCAATTTCGAAAGAGATTAGCTAAATAATGAAAATGGTCGTAAAGACCTCCGAAATCATCTTAATATCAAAACTGTATGAGAAGGATATGAAACCGTTCAACACTGGCTGACTTACGTATAGGGGGCAAAATGTTGTTCTGTGACCCTATGAATGTTTTGTGCTATACTATAACGCTTTTCTTATACGTATTGTACTAAATGCTTTAGAAAACATATTTCATTATAAATATTTTCTGTATTTCTACCTGGGGATTAGAAGCAGTTTATTGCAAACAATTGTAATTTATCACGTTCAGTGACGTTACACCTGTTAAAATATATATTTATTGCTGGAATACTAAATTACTTGTTGTTCACTTCCGCTTTGTTTCTGTTTCGTGTAGCGGGAAATTTGTGAGCACCTAATGCTTCTCATTACACAGTATAAACGGGAAAAAGGGAATTTTCAAGCAAATAAATATATTATTCCTAATTTCCAAGCTGGTGACCCACCAACAGCTTCTCTCAGTTTTATAATTCAACACCACCCGTGCACTTTAGGGTCTGGTGTTTAATAATCTTCTTTACGTATTTTGTGACATATTTTGTCACAGCATTTCATGCTGTAAGACGGTACCTTGGAATTAACAGAATAAGATAATGAATTTTAAATTAGAATTCCGTTTCTTGTTACCGTTTGCATAATTTCCTGGGCTTTTTCAGCTGAGGCTTGACTTGCAACTATGGAAAGAAATCCTTAACCTTAATTTGTTGCTCTGACAGAACCGAACAGTTCAAGACATTTTCAGCGTCAACTCAGTTCGTTGGGGTTTTCAAACTCCTAAGTATAAACTCGTGTAGAGGTAAATTTAAATGTTTGTTGAAAAATCAAGACGGATGGGAAATGCTGGAACTTTCATTTTATTCCTCAGTCACATGGTATTATGTTTCTACTGTTCATATGTGTTTAGTTGTTTGATATAATTAAACCAGTTCTTTATTTATTTTGAAAATGCGGAATATAACACCAATCGCTAGTACAGTAAGTGTGAATATTGCTACGTTTTACATAGTTGTAGCTCATTTAACATTTTTCATTGCCGAATCCTTTAGAAGCTTTAGTGGCTTTCTAATAAACATTGCACATTTGTTGTTTAGAGGGATTGTTGTAAAAAGTTCTTCTAGTTACTAATAAAGTTCTTACGAGGGTATAAATGTTTAAATGGTCTAATATGCATTCCAATCGAGTGGAATACAACATTTTACTCAACAATTCAATAAATAAATAAAAACGTGTTTTGTATTGAAAATTGTGAAAAGTCAAAGTGACAAATTGATTGGCAGTGAGCTGAGGTAGAGAGACCAAATAAATTTATGATTGTTAAGTTATAGCACTCTCAGGGCCGGTTGCAGAAAGCAATGTTAAGTCTGGTGTTAGCTAACATCGCGTCAAAGTGAACAAAAACGAATCAAATCTTAAATGCTTATGGTAACTAATACATTAGTAAACAAAATTTGTTGCGATTTTGTTCACTTTGACGCGATGTTAGCTAACACCAGACTTAACATTGCTTTCTGCAACCGGCCCTCAGTGTATATTAAATTTGAGGTTAGAAAGGTTGCTTTTGTTTGTTATTTGACATAGACTGACACATAATATAACCTGCTAATCTCGAATTTGGCATAAACTGACAGAGACATTCGACCACTAATGACTTTTTGAATATTCTCTCATATCACATTACTTATTCAAAATCAACATAGTAATAGTGTTATTATAGGGAGGTGTTGGATAATAGTTATTTGTATACCAAGGCAATGCAGTTTAACTCTTTATTGCAAATGTGGATTTAGTTGCAGAGGACCGTATTTTAATGACAATGTCTGTGTTCTTCAATATTGAATAAAAAAAAATTGTAGTCAAATGTTCTTGATAAAAGTTCTTAATTTAAAGTTGATCTGCGTCGTAATGAAGTTCTAAACGGTTTTATTTGAAAGATTCTATATATTCACATTTTCTATATCTTTCACATTTTGCCTTACAGTGTTCATTTTTTATAAGACATCCATAGACTATGTTTAATTTCCGCTTCCTTTTTACTTCTCTCGTCTAAAAGAAAAAAAATCACCTTCCGGGAATTCTTCAGATCTTTATGTTCCATCTGTTTGTTTGTCTGTCTGTCTGTCTGCCTGTCTGTTTGTCTGTCTGCCTGCCTGTTGCCGGTGTAACTCAAAAACTATTTGTTGAAGGAAAACAATACGTTGCATGCAAATTATATGCAAGGCATGAAATCCAGAAAATTTGAATAAAATATTTAAAGCATTTAAAAAAACAAAATTCTGCTTATTTTTTCCTTAACTCAAGAACTATTACTTAAATCGAAGTAATATTTTGGCCATAGCTCAGGATTTTACCCTTGACAATATAGAGCATATTTTGGAACCAACATAAATAGAGTGAACACTTTCAAAAATAGATTTATGTTTATTTTTGCTTTAACTGAGAAATAGCTAAAATCAATATGCAATATACGAAAATGGGCCCAACAGATACACGGTAAATGTTATGGAAACAATAAGTGCGTTCTTTTTAAGCCCGTAATGGCTCAGATGAGAGAGATCCTCGATGAACGCGTGCAACAAACGAGCGGCATTGAAATCGTATCTGCAGGCGTTGGAATTCGGATGCCACCGCCGGTATTTTTTTTTTAATTTGAAAATTACCAAGTGTTTTTGTTATTGTTTCAGTATTATTAGGAACGTTAATAGTATATTACATACCGAGGTGGGAAGTGTTTCATTACTGTCGAGAGATTAGGTAGTTTACCGAGACGCGTAGCGTCGAGGTTAACTTTATCTCGAGACAGGGATGAAACTTTCCACCGTGGTATGTATACTATTTTATTTGCAATCATCTAATTTTAAAAATAACTACAACTGAATTCTGAATAATAGATATCTTGATGTAGCTAATATTTTTTTTACCATGAAAACAACCCACTCAATGTTTTGTTACCATGGAAACACCCCACTCTTCAGGTATGTAATATTTTTCGGGGTATGTAATAATTTCCTGGCTAGTTTCAAGTAATCATCTAGTTCCCAGCTGTTGTCATGTCATGAAATTGACACATTACAATGTGATTGCGAATAAAATACTTTACCCCTAGTTTTCTTTGATTTTTAAAATTGTATAGTGTCACAATGTCCACTTGTGTGGGAAGTTATATGTAAATTCTTTTAAAAAATTTTTCTCTTTTCTTTGCTACCTCGTGAATGTAATCCAGCCATTGCAACCTGGGTTTTCTCTCTTTTCTTCTATTTTTACCTGCATTATGTCATCATTTGAATTGGTTTTCTTCTTCCATCAATTCTGAGCACATTCATACACAATTTACAATTGTTTTTAATAGTATTTTTATTTATTTCGTATCTTTTCTTTAATCTATCTACTCGTGTTCTTCCTATTACTTTTCTAAAGTACTGTTGAGAACTGTAGTTGTCGTCAGTTACCTCTGAGTTAGTTGAATATATAGAACATACGTGCTAAAGCAATTAGATTCGTGAAACAAATATATTCAAGTGAATTATTTTTGTTTAATGTGTCACCTTAACAACAATGCAATTGCGATGCGATCATAACATTAATTCCCCTTTAAAAGATAAGATGTGTAATGTGGGAGACCACGAGGAAAACTAATATAATTCTGTATGACCTTGGCAGGATTATATGTAGCTGCAAAGCCTCCTGGATCTTTGCAACTAACTGTAGAGGTAATACAAAAACCATAATAACAATATAATAACACTGAACAGAAAACAGCAAACAGCAAGCAGTCTGAAAAAGAAAGAAAAACGGGAAGCGTGAAAAAATGTAAATTATTATTAAAAAAACAAATAAATACATGCAAGCTTGGAAGCACACATTAATACCATGCGTTCTTTTTAAAAATATACATAGGGAATACTCGTTTGTATACTAAAAAAAATATTCTATTATTACTTCCATCGTATGAAAGATGAAGGAAGCATTGTAATCACGAAAAAAAAACACCTTCCGAGATTTTTTCAGATCTTTACGTTCCAAGGTCTCTAGATGACGAAAAAGATGTTTTCTCAATTCCGTCAGTTTGTCTGTCTGTCTGTCTGTCTGTGTGTCTGTCTGTCTGTCTGTCTGTGTGTCTGTCCGTCTGTCTGTCTGCCTGTCTGCCTGTTGGTCTGCCTGTCTGTCTGTTGGCAGTGTAGTTCAAAAACTATTTGTCGGAGGAAGACGATATTTTGCATACATATTATATATCTACCTAGCATGAAACCAGTACAATTTCATACAAATATATACACGGTGAGCCACTTAAAAAATAAAATTTTGTTTATTTTTGTGTTAATTTTGAAATAAAAGGAAATAATAACTTTCACATAGGTCAGGCTTTACATTTGCTGAAAATAAGACTCAACCGATAAAGGATAATGTCACAAAGGAGTAAAAGTGCTTCAACCATTACACCGTGCTCTTCAAGAGACGAGCGCGCCGGACTTTTCCCGAAGAGACGCTGTAGCGCAGATTGAATTTCGCTGTACTTATATCCTCTGCGGAGATTCCGTTAGGATCGAGCATTCTGCAGAGCTGCAGATGCGGCGGGTACAAACTCCAGCGGGGTATATATATTTTTTTTGAAAATGTATTTAATTTATTAGAAACGTGAAGATATTTATACTCCTAACTTAATTTGATTTTTAAAATTATTTAGTGTCACAATGTTGATGAGGGAAGTTCTGGGAAAGCCATTTACAGATTTTTAAAATTGTTTTACCCTATATGTAGGCAACCAATTATACAGAAAACTTCAATTTTAAGAGTTCTAATTTAAAGCAAATGGCAAAAATAAGGGAATTTTTCTTTTTAGTACACATACTAGTATCCCCTATGCATATTTTTAAAAAGAACGCATGGTATAAAAAGTAGACAGGTTTAAGCCTGTCAAATCTGGTTGTCCTGTTAATGTCCTCCAGTTAACGTATTTGTCTGTCCGTTGACAAACTTTAAATGGATCTAAATCGTTTAGTTTGTTGCCCCTAATGTGCGTGCTGTTTCTGAGTTACACGTGTTTGATCTTTTTAGCTACCTAATTTATTTTAACACTGTAGGGTCTATTTCTCACCTTATCTCAGCTCCTAGTAATTTTGATTTTCTGTGGTTCACTTTTATGCTGTGTATGTTACTTGGGTAGAAATATTCGATTATAGAGTTGTACTTTCGTCGTTTGCTTAAATTAACTTTTTTCTATAAATATATTTACTATTATTCAGGTGCTAGTACAAGTTATTTTTTTGTCTCTTGTTTTGTTTATTTGGTTGTTTATTTTCCCATTCCAAATAATTGCAACCTATTCTTTTATTTCTTTTCCGTTAATCGTTTATTTATTGGTTTCATTAATGTTTAGAGAATCGTCTATTAATGTCCCTTATTAACCCTGCACTGGTCGCGCCAAGTCTCACAGACCCGATGAATATGTTATAGAGTGGGAATTTTGGTACCTTTTCATTTTTATACTTAGTTGCCTCTCGATAATCGGCATAAGCACAGTTGTTAGTGTTCGTAAGTTATTTGGAAAAAAGTCTGTGAGGCTTGGCGCTACCATTTACGTTTGTGAAATTGTTTTGCCTTCTTGATTTTTTTTACATTAAATGTAGCTGCAATGAACTCACAAATAATTTATGTTACAAGCAACATCGACGTTAGTATACTAAGACGTCGATGTATACAAGAATTAGCTTTGATTCTAACAAATGACCAATCACATCGACTATCACTATTCAAAAGTTTTCCCTCGGAAATCAATCTAAGAAGAGAAGAAGGAGCTGGAACCTTTTCGGACCATCAAGTAAATGATCCTAATAACCCTACAATTAAAAAACAAGCTTTTTTGCAAACAAATAGCAAAAAAAATGTTGTTTGTAAAAATAAATTGTGTTTATCGCATTCAGGCTTTTTGTGCACTATTTGTGCATCCTTGAACCAAAATGACGAAAATTAATTGTTTTGTTCTACCTCTTAGTATTAAAAACATTGTTATGTCCATAAATGTATATAGAAAATTAAAATCTTGAAATTCATCAGAGGCTGTGTTTACTATTATGAAATTAGCATGTACAAAAACCTTTAAAAAATAGAAAACAATAAATAGAATACTATTCTTTTAATGTTAGTAGCAACTGAAATATAACTGAAAATATTGGTAATACTAAATAAACATCTCATATTAAAATTTATTGTCATATAAATGGTTCTTAATTTTTGGGTTTGAGAGACTTAGCGCGACCAGCCGTGTCATGAAATTGGGCGCGATCACTACAGGGTTAATAAATGATTTTTTATTAACGAACGATTTTAAAAAATCTGTTGATGTTGGTGGCACCGTGAATCTATGTCAAATTCGAGGTTAGCACGTTAGGTTTTGCGTCAGTTTGTGTCAAAACTGACGCAAAACCTAACTTGCTAACCTCGAATTTGACAACACAAACTGACGCCAAACCTAACCTGCTAACCTCGAATTAGACATAGACTTACAGTGCCGCCAACATAAACAGTGCCAACCTAGAAAAAAAATCACAATCATTTATAGTCATCCGGTACCATTAATGTCAAAACTTTAAGTGTCAAATTCTTTTCGTGGAATAAAATTAGATTTTGTTCAAATTAATAATATACGACCAACGAAAAAATATTGTAACTAACTCGTATGTTAATCGGCGATTAATAATCTCTACAATTAAAATATCTCGATTATTAATCGCTCTCATTAACATACTTATTTTTTGAATAACTATTCATTTCTCCTTTTCTTATCCTTATCGCTTTGTCATTGATTAACTTTGATTATCTTACTTTGTGTTGTATTTGCTTTCATTTCTTTTTTTTGTAATATTGTACTCCAATCTGTGACTGCCTGTTGTAGGTTATGATGGACATCTGCCATGAGCACTGTATTGTCTGCATATACTAAGGCTGCATGTATGTGAAGCTGGAATGTAATTTTCCAACTTTAATTTTTCCTGTTGCTTTATTTGTTTCTTTTATTATTTTAGTCATGCGATTTATGGATTGAAGAGACTTAAATCATTTTCTTTCTCTGTAAGACGATATGCCATCTTCGTATACCACAGTAAAAAGCTGGGTTAAAGAAATCCGTTTGGTAGGGAACCTCTGCAAGATGTGACCCATATAAGTGCCTCATTGTGCTGCTACCAGAAACTATAACGGCCATCGAAGAAGATGCTCTGATCGATTGCCGTTCAAAAGTAAGAGGAGCTGCAGCAAGGCTGAGCCTTAAAAAGAATAGGGTGATATTTAACAGTCTACCAAATTTACCCAACCTTTTCGTACAAAAAAATACTTTCGTTTCCCAAAAATACTAAATGCTCACCAAAAAGGGTGTGCGAAACAAAATAGTGAGACAGAGAATACAAGGGAAATAAAAAAATCAAGAGCAAACAAAATATTAAAGATAGGTCAGTGGAACGTCAGAACTTTATATCAGGAAGGGAAGGTGGCACAAACTATAAACGAAATGAAAAATTACAAAATAGAAATATTGGGTGTTAGCGAATGTAGATGGACAGGGCACGGCGAAGTTAACATACAGCAACACACTGTTATATACTCCGGATTAGAGGAAGGCAGTGAGCATATACATGGTGTGGGAATTATTATTAGCAAAAGGCTGAAGCAGATGTTAATTGAATGGAAACCAATCAGTGAGAGAATCATTGTAGCGAGATTTAATGTAGGGAAGAACAAACTAACGATAGTACAATGTTATGCACCCACGGAAATTGCAGAGTACCAGCAAAAAGAGAATTTCTACGATTCACTTAATCGAACATTGAGTAATATAAATAATGACGATATACTAATTTTAATGGGAGATTTTAATGCGAAAGTGGGAAGAAAAAATGAAGACTTCGAAAACGTCATGGGCACACAAGGAATGGGAGAAAGAAATGAAAATGGTGAACTGTTTATGGAGCTCTGCGGATTACACAATTTACGAATAGGAGGAACGATATTTAAACATAGGGAATGTCACAAGGTCACCTGGGTGTCCCCGGGTCAAACTATACAAAACCAAATAGACCACATCTGCATCAAACAAAAGTGGAATAGACTACTGTTGGATACAAGGAACAAGAGGGGTGCAGATGTGGAATCGGACCATTATCTGGTAGTGGCCAAAGTTTTCTTAGAAACAGAAATGCAAAAGAAAGAAAGAAAAAGAACGGGACACGTTAAATATGATACAGACAAAGCTAGCAATACAAAAATAAAGCAAAATTTTACAGAGGCGTTAGTGGATAAAGGTACAAAAATAGACTATAACAAACCAGTAGAAGAAGTGTGGCATGAGTGTAAAGAAGTTTTCTTAGATACATGCAAAAAAACGTTGGGAACTAGAAAAATAGAAAACAGAAAACACTGGATGAGTGACTATACATGGGACAGGATTAGAGAAAGAAGGAAAGTCAAAATAAGGAGGCTAGCCGAAAAGAGAATAGAAAAGCAGGAACAATTACAAGAGCAATACAAGAGCCTCAGCAAGATCATTAAGAAAGCAGTTAGAAATGATAAATGCAAGTATGTAGAAGACATTGCTGATAGAGCACAAGAGGCATCGAATAAAGGAGACACCAAAGAACTATTTGCAAATATGAGGAAATTAAGTAGCTCTAGAACCGTAAGCTCGACTGTAAAGAGCAAAGAGGGAAAACTACTGTGCACAGATGAACAGCAATTGGAGCGGTGGTTGGAGTATTTCAAAGAAACGCTAAACATGGAGCAAGAAGTAAATGTAGAAATTCAGGAACTTGTACCGTACGGACCTGAACTTAACGTAAGTGTCGACCCACCAACTGACGATGAAGTTCTGAATGCAATACAACATGCAAAGAAGGGTAAAGCGCCGGGCATAGATCAGATAACAGCGGAAATACTAAAAATAGACACAGCTGCTTCTGTGAAATTACTGAAACCACTGTTGGAGAAAATTTGGAAAGAGGAAAAATTTCCTAAGGACTGGAAGGAAGGGGTAATCATTAAACTGCCAAAAAAAAGGCGATCTCAAGAAATGCGATAATTGGAGAGGCATTACCCTGCTCAGTGTTGTAAGTAAGATCTTTTATAGAATTATACTAAATAGAATATTGCCAGTAATAGAAGAACAGCTGCGTGAAGAGCAATGCGGGTTTAGAGCCGGTAGATCATGTGCGGATCACATAATAACACTACGAATAATAATAGAGCAGGCAATCGAATACAATGCACCACTGTACTTAGCCTTTATCGATTATAAAAAAGCTTTCGATAGCCTGAATAGGGAATGCATATGGGCCACTCTGAGAAATAGAGGCATACCCATGAAAATAATTAAACTAATTAAGGCAGGTTATAGCGATTACGAGTGCAGAGTAGCAGATAAGGGTTATTTATCAACAGCCTTTCGATCAACTACTGGAGTACGGCAGGGTTGTATCCTATCACCCATACTATTTATATTAGTGTTGGATGAAGTTCTCAGAAAAAGTGTCGACAGCGAAAAAAGAGGAATAAGATGGAAACTAAATGGGACTCTAGAAGATCTTGACTTCGCCGATGATTTGTGCTTGCTGTCACACAACGGACGTCACATGCAGGAAAAATTAGACAAATTAGTGATGGAATCAAAGAAAGTAGGGCTGCAAATAAACAGAAAGAAGACCAAATTATTGTGTATAAATGTGGATGCTCCCCAGAGCATCAGGGTGGAAGGTGAACAAATAGAGCGTGTAGATGAGTTTACGTACTTGGGAAGCGTGATGGCGGCAGAAAACAGTGTGCAGAAAGATGTGGCAACCAGAATTAATAAAGCTAGAAGCGTGTTCATTAGGCTAAATAATATATGGCGTGCAAGTAACTTAACTATAAAGACTAAAGTGAGAGTGTTTAATTCTATCGTGAAACCAGTGCTGCTATATGGAGCTGAATCTTGGTCGATGACAAATGTGATAAAGCAGAAGTTACAAGTCTTTGTAAATAGATGTTTACGTAATATCCTGAAAATTTGGTGGCCAAATGTCGTCAGTAACGAGGAACTATGGAGACGAACTGACCAAGTGGGTATAAGTACCGATATAAAAAGGAGGAAATATGGGTGGCTTGGGCACACGCTAAGGAAGGACAGGAAGGTGATTAGTCGAAGTGTTTTGTACTGGAATCCGCAGGGCTACAGGAAAAGGGGCCAGCCAAGGGCTACATGGCGAAGAACAGTTGCAAAAGAGACTAATAGGTCAATATCACAACTTGAACAACTGGCTCGCGTGAAGAAGGACTGGAAAAACTATATCAACACCCTATGCCCCTTAAGGGGATAATGGGTTCTACTACTACTACTACTACCAAAATTAAGAAAATACATAATCTTAGAGAGACAACCAAAAATTGACATTATGCTAGTATCTTATATTATTTGTTCCTAAAAATAACTTTCGTTGGCTAAAAATGCTAAATGTTCACCAAATTTTATTCCGCATTTAATTCTAACATGATACCCAGATATTTAATTTTCGTCAGCGTCTTATATTATTTAGCATTTAAAAAACACTATTTCTTTGGCAAAAATACACAATGTTTACTATATTTTATACCACATTCAATTTCAAAAGTATACCCAGATTTATATTTCTTGTTGGCCTAAATATCACTTATAAGAAAAATCTATCGTGTTTTATTAGGTCTTGTTTATTAATGGGGACATAGAAATAAGTCTGAAGAATTCTTGGAAATAAATCAATATCTTTATATATATAATTCTTCTGTACGTCTGTATGTAACTGAACTCCTCCTAACCGGCTGGGCCGATTTTGATGAAATTTTTTGTGTTTAAGTGGGTCCCTGGATGGTTTAGATTTACAATTGGACCCAGTAAGTGGCGCTGCAATCGGATTCTAGGCAATTTAAAAAAAAATTGACGAAATATCTTTTTTAATTTTTTAAAGATTTTTGGCATATCAAAACATATAACCCCAAAATTTCACCACTCCCCAATATTTTTTAAAATTAAAAAAATCGAAAATTCGAATATCAAAAAAACGTTTACTGAACCCGCTATTAGCAGGCAGCGGGCAGAACAACGTCTGTCGGGTCCGCTAGTATATATATAAAAATCTAACACAAATTTCACAAAACAAAATTGAAAATTAAACTTATTAAGTTTTTTCATACGACAATACACTGGTTACACTCACTGTAAAAGCTACCAAATACAGTGTGCGGCTGCAAGCTGAAGCCCGCAAGAAGGTTGTCTGGAAGCGACAAGGAGAGATGCTCGAGCTTATTTCATTTTTGGAGTAACAGAATAATTATTTGAAGCACAAGTAGTTTTTTCGAGAAAGACTAAATATAAATGGATAGCGCGAATATTTATTATGTACAGCACGGACGCGTAACTTGAGCGTTCTAAATTTGGTGAACATTTAGTAAAATTGATAGACATATGGAATTTAAAATGTAAGCAATGGCAAAACAATACGCAACATAGCTATTTTAGTGGTGCTGTTCTCATTTTCCGAAGTATAATAATTTGGGTTCCATTAAGATTTTTTGATGTTCATTAAATTTTTTGGTGGACAGCGCTAGGGATGTATGGTTTAATTTGGTGTACATTATATTTGATCCCAAAAGAATACTGTTCATCGTGAGCAAGATGGGTCGCCAAGTGTCTTTGCTATTAAAAAAAAATAAGAATGTGTGGGCGCAAAACAAAAAGTAAGGGTCATATCATTTTGGAATGCTGAGGATATGTTTCAATTGGGTTCAAAGAATATAATGCCACAGTCAATGTCATTTGTGATGCTTCTCTCATGCGGGAAGTCATAAATAAAGAATGACGCGAGCAGCTGACTGCTGTTGCACGACAATACGCCGATTCACACCGCCACTGTTGCTAAGTGCACAGTTCATGGCTGGTTTTACGGAAATGCATCATCTCTCTTACAGCCCATACATGGCCCTTCGCGACTATTTTCTGTTTCCTTATTGTAAGCTAAACTTTAGGGAAGGACATTTCCAACGACAATGATCCGTAAAATTATTAGATTAAGTCAAAATGGGACCACCCTCGCATATATAATCTCATGTTTTTTTCTTTTCTGAATGTTGTTTTATCTTCGCTTAAGCCTGTGCTTTACATGTGCTATGAAGTATATTTTACAAACTACATGCGATGTACTACTAGCTACAGTTATTACAGTTATTAGGACTTGTTCCATATTGTTCCATTTATTGCGGATTGGCACTATAGGGTGTATTTCTCACGCATCAGGTATCGTTTGTTTTGATGCTAACTGGCATGCTTTTTGATCCACTGCTTCAACATGTTTCTTTGTTATTAAGATACAATATAAGTATATCAAAGTTCAAGATTAAGTCGAGTACGATCTCGTTCCTACACGATGTTTTTCCATTTCTCATTTTCGTTTTTCTGATTTTATTCCTGTTTTTGTTTTATCTACATTTTCTTTTGTATGGCTATCTTCTCCTGCATTATGTGGCCATAGTTATGATTGCTTATATTTGTCTTCAGAGAAGGTTTTCAGGCTCTTAGCATTTCATTAGCTTCTCTACGATTTTCTCGTTCTTGATTCGGATGAACCTCTTATTTTAATACTCTCCTATATTTTCTCTGAAGTAAGTATTGTCGTATTTGTACTTCGGATTATCCTATGATGTGATTTTACTTTCTTTTAGTTTCGTTTCAGCTTCATTCATCTTCCTCTTGTATCCACCTACTGTATCTTCAATTTCTTTAAAATCGGTAAATACACTTCTTTAGCAGAAACGTGACAACGCTGTTTAAGTATATATACCATGTATTGGGCTGTTGCTATGAAACATAGATAAAGGGCAGTTGCCGCAGCGGCATCTATGAAATTAGTTTATTTAAAATGTTATTAAAATTTTAAATACATGAAAAACGATGTACGTAATATGTGTTGTAAGGAGATAAAAAAACACAGTGTATAGTCTCAGTTGCGAAATTTGAAGGACATCTTTGTATTTAATCTGTGAATTTTAAATTAATATTCAAATTTGTTACTAGTTGGTGAAGGCCTACAATGTAGAGCACAAATAATCATCTACTTCTTTACCACCCGCTATTATTAATTTTTGATGTTTTCTAGGCCAGCAGTTGATATGAAGCAAACATATGTCGTTCATAAAACACAAAAATAACGTTATCTAAAATAGCTTTCAGATCAATAATTGACTCTTAACGTAGATATGACGTTGATACAACAACGTGATAGTTTTGATTCTGCATTACGATTTGATGTAGTTAATTTTAATTGATTCTTAGATCAGCAGTTAATGTGAAGCGCAGGCAAGACCTTTACAAAACACCAAAAACTTAACATTTTCCATAGTGCGTTAAAATAACTAATATAAAACGCTTTTTTGATCAGTAGTCAACTGTCAGTGCTGATATGGCTTTGATACAACAACGTAAAAATTACGTTTTTATGTCGTTGATTTTAAATGCATGTTAGACCAGAAGTTAATGTCAAACGTTTACATGACGTTCACAAAAAGACTATATTTTTACCCTTCCTTAGTAAGGCTGGCAGCGAACACGTGTACTCAGCGCGCCTATCACCCGTGAGGTTATTACTAACGTGATAGTGCCGACCAATTTAAATGCGTTACCATACCAAATCACAGCGGAATAGTATAGCATGCTGATAAGCCGTTCTTTCTCATTGTCTGGTGATCTGGATTAACTTTTTAAGCCGCCATTTGTTTTGCTGGTAAGATCAGAAAATCTCAGAGTCAGACCGCTGTGTTTTCATTATTCCAGTTTAACATAAAAGGAAAATAAAATATGTTGCATTAATAGAATATATGGTAGGAAGTACGGCCCATGTTCCACTAAGCTTAAGTTTTGTCAGATTTAAGATAAAATGGTTTTCGAGCTTGGGCGGAACTATAAAGTGTTAAAGTAGTTACCAGACTTGTTTTGAGAATTCGTTTATCAAAGGAAGTTGCTGTTGTATTCAACTAAACTCGACACAATAAAGATTATTCAGAAAAAATAGGTAACGTCGGTAATACTTGACGTAGGTAAATAAAATTTCACTTTTGTATAAGAGAAGACGTTTTACCGTAAAAGAAGAAGATAAAGTTGTGGTTAAAATATAACGTGCTTATAACATTAACACTAAACTAAAAATGGTGTTAACTAAACTTTATTTTAACGTATAAAACACGTAAATTTTCTGTTTAAAAGTTAACGACGTTACAACGTTAACATATGGGTGAAAATGCAATAACATGACTTTTAAAAGACGTCGGCTTGGCAACCAACCGTAAAAACCTATTAAGTGGTTAGCAACAATGTTGAAAACTTGCACATTTTGAATCGTGATTATAGCGGTCTTCTTTGGTCATGAGCTAAACGTTAAAAAACCGTTATATGCTGACATAGAATCAACCTAATAACGTTCGCGACACTTTGGCGTTAATACATAATAACGCTTGGTCCAAGGTTATGATTTAACATTAGTTCAACGTGTCTTTCTGCAAATATTTGTAGATAGCCATATTTTTTATCCAAAATGGAAGGTTTTGACTCTACTAATCTACTTATATCGAAATGAGTTTCTTTAAGGCAACGTTCCGCTTCAAAGTTTTTTACAAATTTTATTTTGCTTATAACTGCATGCATCACTGAAGCAGAATACTGACTTAACACATTGGGATATAGGTAAACTGCGTTTTATTCTGGGTTTAGGAATTTCTGGTTAAACCATGTCCACATATTTTAGAGCCATTCTGTATAGAAAGAATTCCAACAGTTGTTTCTTATAAGTTCGACTTGTGAAAAATACGATCAAAAAACGAAATACTGCTGAATGGCCTCAAGAATTCCTTGCGTTTCAGTTTTCCCGAGGACGCACTTATCCTCTCGTTAGTGGCCATTGTTAGTGTGCTCTTTCGATCGGACTGCATCATGTTTCACGAATAGATGGTGTATATGTACTGCAAGATACAACAGTATCACGGTTTTTGATTATATGAGTGTGACTGACAAAGTCTTTTATTTTAAAGATTTATAAAGGCATAGTTTACTGTGCCATTTTCAATAATTTTGAGCTGTGTTTGAGTTGTGAATAAGTCATAATTTAGAAATTACTAGGTCGGTCAATTATAAGTGATACAAAATTGTTAGTTAGAGATGCTGATAAGAAAAAGGTCGACATTTCTTATATAAACATCTTATTTTGAAGTTAATGAATTTATGTAAATTATTTATATTTTAAATTTATTTACAATCTGATCACGAAACCGAAGGGAATGCTTTAACACTTTTAGGCACTATAGATAGCCTTCTAGTAAATCTTACAATACTATTTAGCTCTTATTAGAGGCTTAATTTAAGCACTGTACTTTTTTTCTCGTGTACCAACCACATTCAGTAGAGTTGCATACCATTCTGAGCTAAAAAAAATAACTAACGCATTTTAAAAATTATCTGCAGTAGGAAATATAAGCAAAGCCTAGATTTGTCTATTATATGTGCGAGTGGTCATAGTCATATATAGCTCACGAATGAAAAATATCTCAAGTAAAGAAATTATCAATTTTTATGTTTTTACTAGGTTACAAATAATACATAATATTGTAATTATGCCGTTAACTAATATAAGGCTTTAGTAAAAATATAAATAATAAATAATATTGTATTGATTTTACCAATCTGTCAGCTACATAAATTAAGCTATGCTTGCCATTCCGAACACCAATTATTACTGAAACTCTAAACGTAACCCTTTAGATTTCTGCTCTCTCTAATGCCAACCTGTCTTTACCAAATTATAGTTACTGCTGCTCATATCAAGTGCATTTATTAGTGTAAAATACTGACTATCTTGCATTTTGAAATTATTCATTTTCGTGTTAATTAGGCAATCAGAATTACCGTGGGCAGTAAACCTTTACAATACATACAATACCTACTATGAGCAGAGACATTGGCGTAACTAGGATTTTTGGCTGGGGAGGGCCAGGCCCCCCAACCAACCATCATCAATACCTATGTATACCTATGAAGACATGAATTTACGTACATACATAACTTTTTCCAATACATTTATTTGCATGTTCTTTGACGCTGTTATACGACGGTAGCCCCGTAAATTTCTGCAATCTACTAAAACAAAAGTTTTGTAGCCAAAATTAGTTTTTATTATTTTTTTTTCAAAATATTTGCCCATAAACTCGCATTCGGTAAAACCAATTTTCAAAACAAATTCCACTCTTCTTGAGTTATTAGAGAAACAAGGTTTTTGAAGCTTTCCACAGCATCTTCGTGAGTTCAAAATCGCACATCACGCATTTTATTCTTTAATGGAGGAAATAGAGAGTAAGGTGATAGGTCGGAACTGTATGGGGGATAACTTCGCAATTTTAACCTGGAAGTCTCTAAAAGTTATTTAGTTTGATATGCGGTATGACTTTTAGCATTGGCATGGTGAAGAACGATTTCACTCCTTGGGCGCTGTAAACGAGCGTTTTGAATAACGTTTGGCCGCCATTCTGTTGTGTAGTACCATTCTGCAGTAACCGTACGTCTATTTTCAAGCACGACAGTTGCGATAGGTCCTGATTTCGAGAAGAAGCAAGCAATCATTTTCTTACCAACTCTTCGAGATCTCTTCATTTTAACTGGATTAGGATCTGTTGAAAACATCCATTGTCCAGACTGTCGCTTAGATTCGAGTTCAAATGCATATATCCAGCTTTCGTCACCAGTTATGATGTAAACTGCTTTATATCTACCTTCATCATATTTCTTTTACCAATCCACATGCTGTTGTTGTGTTTCTGTTAAACTGTGTGGTATCCACCCACAACAGATTTTTTTTACACCCAAATGATTATGTAAAATCTGGTTTATTGTAGTCATGTCAATGTCCAAGACGCTTTCAATAATTCTATACGTGACTAGATTGTCTTACTGAATCATTTTTCCCACAGCGTTTATGTTCGTATCGATAACTGCAGCAATGGGTTCTCCTTCTCAAAAATCGTCACTAACTGAAACTCGTTCAAATTTAAATTCATTAAACCAACAATAGACAGTCCTCTGATGCGAAGGAACTTGGTCAACAAAGCAGCACGAAGTCATCCAAAACTTTCTTTCGGAGATATGGAACTTTTAAATGCATAGCAAATCATGGCTCTAAAATTCTCTCTCGTTAAATTCATTTTTGATGCACAACACTTACTTCAAAATTAACTATGTAATAACTGTTACAATTATCAAAACTAAATTTGAACTGTTAAAATAGAAAACAACAAACATTTGTTTCATGGCAAGTTTCAATCCATGGTGCACTTGATTTGTTGCTTTGCAGAAATTATGGGTGCTACCCTCGTAATACTATTTGTCTGAGTAGCATATTAATAAATTATTTCTCGGTTCATAAACAACATAAAAACTGTATAGATTACTTCTTGCAACTCAATGAGGTTGGCGGTAAAAAATATTATTCCAGGAGAAACAGATTTTTTTGGGAAACATTACTTGGTTTCCATTTACACGTTTTTTAGCCACAATTTTTAGTTTGTGTCAGTATCGTCGAAGCAAATACTTTCTTGAAAACGTCAATATCCTCTTAATTGTTATTGTGATTTCTCTTTGTTCTGTCTTGAGCTAGCAACTGTGGAAATTCAAGCACCACAAAATTTACTTTGCTTACATAGAACACTATTAAACAAAAAATTCTGGATCGTACTTTTTAAAGCTATAAACTCAACTCTTTAGGCAAGGCAAACATCCAAATAGCAAGTCAACGTAAGTCTGAACTGGATGAGCCTATAATAGGTAGCTAGCTGTAAGTGTTCAGGGAGTAGTTAGCGATGCACTCAAGTTATCAGTTCATTTAGTTACCCGCATATGAAATAATTGCAATTATATTTTCCTGTGCACATAAATTGCTTCTTTATTTATAGAAAACTTAAGAGAAACTAACTAAAATGGTGCACAATTATCTAAAAAAAAATATTCACACGAAAACAGTTTTTTCAAAGTAATTATTAGCTAACTAATAATGTTTCCTCTTGCATATTATTATTCATTAGAGCCATCCGTCCAACAAATGGAATTTATACTATAATGTTTTTAAGCCAAAAAAGGTAATAAAACCAGAAAATGTAAGAACGTGTGGGGTTCGATAACCAACCCCTTAGTTTAAATAGGTTAATAATAAAAGCAGATTTTTAAATTTATTTAACTTCTATTTTTCTGGGGTGGGCCAGACGGCACTCTGGGGAGGGCCTGGCCCCCCTGCCCCCCCCCGCTAGTTACGCCAATGAGCAGAGAACTAAAAAGACAATACAAATGTCTTAAAAAGTGTAACTCTTAATTCCCTCTACTGTTATATAATGTTGTACATTGTTCTGTGCGTTCCAGTTAATTATTTGTTTTAAATTGCGCACATAATGCCTATTAACGCAAAACTACGTGATTGTTTTATAAACAATACATTTAATCAAGCTGCTATAAATTGTTACTTAATATACTTTGTTGGTGTAAGCTTAATATACAATTTCTTACTTACCTCATTAATATGGAAATATATCAAGGCGTGAAATTCTACTCCCACAAACCTGAGTTATCTCGGAGAAGCTCTAATTTAAAAAATACGACGTTAAGGTTTACAATATTATTACGCAAATAGGGGTGACTATCTACGTGACTACCACAAATGAAAACATGGAGAATTACAGTAGACTAAAATAGTAATTTTTGTTAGTAAGAGTTTTCTTGGATATTTTAATTTTTTATTATATGTGGTTATCTTTCGCCATTTTTTCACAGGTTTCTGAATTAATGTACATCAAAATGTTTCAATATAAAATAATTTTACAAACACTTCTATAGCTTATGAACATTATGTATGATTGGTATATTACTTTTGGCCGAAAATGCGTGCTGATGTTAGCCGATACATCCGTTCATGTCGAATTTGTTTAACTACTAAACCAGCTGTTCGACCGCCTCCAGGTTTAATGGGCAATAGGCCAGATGTCCGGAGACCGTGGCAGATGATCAGCGTAGATCTTTGTGGACCTTTACCGAGATCTTCTCGAGGTTATGCACATATATTAGTCGTTTCAGATTATTTCAGCAAATATGCCCTCTTTTTCCCTCTCCGAAGTGCGACCGCTTCTGCTGTTACCCGTCTGATTGAAGAACAAGTCTTCATTGTCTATAGTTGCCCGCAATTTCTCATTTGCGATAATGGGGTTCAATTTCGCTCGAGAGAATTTACCAACCTCTGCAAGAACTATGACGTTACTATTGGTTTCACAGCAAACTATCATCCGCAAGCAAACCCCGTGGAGAGAGTCAACCGTGTTCTGAAAACCATGTTGAGCTCTTACGTTGCTGACAATCATCGACAATGGAACCAGTTGCTCCCGAAGGTTGGTTGCGCTATTCGGACGGCAATTCATGAGACCACTGCTGTGACTCCTTTCTTTGCTAACTTTGGACGAGAGCACATCATTTCTGGCAAGGAGTACCGACCGCAAGGACCTGCAGAAGAAACTCGAGTTCAACCAGAGAGAAGTTTTGAAAAACTCTTTTCGAACATTAGGAAGAGATTAGCAGCAGCTCATACTAAAGCGAAACAACGTTATGATTTACGTCGGAGACCAGTTGATTATCAGATCGGTTCTAGGGTCTTTCGGAGAAACTACGTTCTTTCAGATGCAGCTAAACAATTTACTGCGAAGTTAGCTCCCAAGTTTATTGGACCTTTCACAGTTATGAAGAAGCTATCTCCTGTCACCTATGAGTTGGCTGATGAGTCTGGTAAATCCAGGGGAGTGTGGCATGTGAAGGACATTAAAGAACACCCTCCTGATGAAGAGTAGATTGTGGTTGTCTCTTGTTGTCGACTTTCGCTGTTGTCTACCGTTTTTTTTTCTTTTTGGTTTTCTTTTTGGATTAGCATGGGTTAATGCTTTGGCTTAGGCTTTGACGAAGGTCAGATTAGTGTGTTGACAGTGATTTAGGCTCCTTTTTGGGTTTAGTTTGGTTGGAGCTTTACCGTATTTTTTTTTCTTTGGGTGGATGGTTGGGCTGCTTGAAGGGAGGACTAGCTGTTGGGGAACTTTATCATCTCGTTCTTTCCCCCTCCTTGTGGGACAGTGACGTTCCATCATACAGGAGTGAGACATTTTTGTTTTCTTGAGGTGTGTTGTGTTGGACTTTGTTCTTCTTCTTTCACTCCTTTTCGGTTTTCTTTGGTTTTGCTGTTGTTCTTTTTATTTGTGTGGGTTCGAGCTTAGATTGTTGAAATTTATTTTGGATACCCCTTTGAGGTTTTCGATGTGTAGCTGATGTTGTCGGGTTGCCTTCAGCTGTACGTTTTGTGTTTATTTATGTTGTGGTATCCTTTCGCGCATGCGGATTCTTGTTTCACAAGCAAATCTCGTTCCTGGTTTACGTTTTGTTTTCTTTTGAACGTAATTGGTGATTGAGGACGGTTTCTTTTGCGCTTTTGTAGTGTCAACTTTTGTTGGATTCATGAGCCGACTCTTTTGCTAAACCACGGTCCTTTTTCCGAATTCTATCTTTAACATTCCTTTGTAATTTCTCTTTTTCCTTTCGACTTCTATTTTGCGATTCTTTTAGGCTGCTTATCCTTTTCTAAATTATTTGGTACTGCCGTAGTTGTACGTGGTGATCTTTCTTTTGTGTTTGGGGTTTGTTGGATATCATCGTGATACCTGTAAAATTTTGAAGCTTCATTATGGTGCAGGCATAGGTTCTACGTCGGTAAATTCGGGGAATTTACCTATTTTTAAGTAAGGGGAGAGTTTGTTACGTGTAATTTTACATTTAGATACAGTTAAGGATTGTTTGGATAATTTCTTAGCTTAAATACATTCATATAGTTAGATTCACCTGCATACGTTAGGTGTAGCTTTGGTTGCATACTCATTTTTGCAATTTTTGGGACTTTTGGAAAATCCTTGATTTTTAGGGAATTTTGAGTAACAGTTTTGAAAATTGTTTTGATAGTACGATTTCCGGCGACCATTTTTAAGTTTTCCTTTTTGGAGCTGCATGTGATCTTTGGAAATTTTCACTTAAGTGGATTACGTAGTTTCCATTTTTCTTTGAGGAATCTGCCATCCAGAAATAGGAAATGGGTGTTATATTGCTAAAATGAATCCGATTGTATTGGGATAAATATATATTTCTGCAATTTACTTACTCGAGGCCCCCTTACAACTCTGGTATGTTAATTTATGGTTGCCGTTGAACATTTTTCGATAACGTCTCGTATTTAGGCCTCCTCGTCCTAGTTTGCTGTATCGTTTTCCGATTTTTCTTGATCTAATATGCCTGTGGCACTGATGTTACTTGGTTAAGGCACCTGGAGCAACGATCCCGTTCCAGTCCGAACCCCTCAGCACATGTGGTAGTTCGCATGCAAGGCTTCTCCCCATGGTGACTGCACTCGACTACGTTTCTCACCCGCAAAGTTAGATAAAGGCCTGACTCTTTGGAGGTTATTCAAGCTGGTGGACATCTTAATAGCTATCCCCCATAGCTGTTGATGTAGCGGCCCTTCTGTGCACAATCCAGGTATCTACAACACCTAGTGTTATCTACCTCTTGGTGTTTATTGAACTGAAAATATCGTTCGTTATGGCACTATGATCTTTACTTTATGTATTGTATTTACCTAGGTATATGCTAGCGAAATTCATGCCGTTTTACATGCGGAATATTGTGTAACTTCGTTGTACATCACGTGCAATTACTTTTGTGGAATAGGATAATGTCATTCTATGCATTTAATATCTTTACGTTTGGTAGTACTGCTTTGGTCGCGTTCAAGTTTCAAGTACTTGTCAATGTTTTAAATTTTAAACTATTGCGAGGGTCTCCGGGAGCATCAATTTGACATTTAACATAATATGAGCACCGTAAATACACCATTTTATGTGTATTAGCACTTCCCTAGGCGAAATGGTACCAATTCGAAGAGGTTCGCGACTAGATAGATTATTTACTTAATTAATCAAGCGATTTAGAACTTGCTATTCTCCCGCATTCCGGTATCACTGTTTTTAATATATTTAAGTCACTATCGTAGTTGATACACGGGTACTCGAACGAATTGCGATTATCGTAGTTACATTTTCGACTTTAAAATAAAATCTTGTACATTACATACCACTAAGATTACATCTACAAACTATTCCATTTACATACTATTATCACAGAATTGTGTTGCCTTTTTCAAGTATGACACAGAATTTTGAATGTGTACAAACTGTAAATAAATAACTAGGTTATTTCGAGTCTTGGTGTTTTCTGTCTTTTATTATTTTTTTTTGTGAAACAGCTAGTGGTTTAGGAATTTACACGGCCACCTGTAGGTTTTCTGGTTTGGACCGTCTCAAACCAGTGGCGCTTCCGGACAACCCACCCCATCCTGCTCAGGACCTAGCTGGCAAAAATTTGCTACACCCCTCGACAATTTCTGAACCGCCGTGCTGTGTAGTAGCTATATTATTTTTTTTTGTTTTCCCTTTTTCTCTTATGTGCGTGTCTTTTCCCCCGTGTAGCAAGGTAAGAGGTGTTTCATTATTTTTCTACTACAAACTCGATAAAATAAACTATAACTGTATCTAATATGGAAAGGCATCTTCTATTGGTTCTATATTTATTTGTGTAGATGTAGCGTACTAATTACTGCTATGATAACTTTAAATTGGGGTGCTCCTTTGTAGTAGGAAACGCATGATAGCAATTTGTAATCTTTCTGTACTGGTTATTATATGAAATTTTGTTTAATAAATCTAATGTGTATACTTATACCTTTTCAATGTCCAAGTTCGTTACTGATACATCCTGTAATTCAGATGTTGTGTAATTGAATGCTGCGATTTGCTCTGAGTTTATAAGTTCTTGACATATCTGAATATATATGTTGTTATTGCTCATGTCATTCGGAAATTACATCATTTAAAGAACCGCACGCCGTGTCTTCTCCAGCTAGCTGACAAACCCCCAAATATATTCTTGTAGCTTTACAATATTCTAATATAATTAGGGAAACTACAGAGCGAACTACTTGGAGTGTTAACAAACTGTTAAACTTATGGCCACATCAAAAATTTCTGTGCTGCCAAATTCCGATTTGTAAAGTGTAGTAACGATTATTTCACTAAACAATGCACACAGGGAGCAAGAGATCGTCCAGTTTGTGTCAACTATAACGGTGACCATCCAGCTAGGTACTGAGGTCGTCTCCGTCACGAAGCACTGTAGAAGCAAAATAAACTAGTAGAAAACGACAAGTACCAAACCAATCGTCCTATCAAGTAAATAACACATTTTCACAAGAAATGTCACAGCAGATTATTGCATCCAAATCGATTAAAGAACCGTTCTCCTCTGATGTACTATCTTCTCTCATTGGTAATATAGGCCAAGTTATCATGCAATTTATAACTCCAATCCTGGAACAAAACAAATTCTATATTATTAACGTTATTATACCTAACCCCAAAAAATATTATAGCTATGTATAGCCATTGATAAATAGTAGTGCTAAAAAGCTAACACTGAATTTTCCAAAACGGGTCATTCAAGACTAATAAATGGAACCATACACAGGAACAACTTCCAGTTTAACTTAAATAACTCCCGAATTAATCAACATTACATCAACAATATCTTGGGCATTGATATTAATGTTGAAACGTTTACTACTTACTACGGTAACCGAAACCATTCGTCTGGTTATTACCGAATCAATCAAATGTAAAAAATAAACATCTGTGAGTATTCACGCAGGTTTCAAGCTTGCTTTAAACACTCACGTTCACTCACGGCCACTGCGTGACCGGCGACTCACGACATTACCAGCAGCTTTTATTTGAAAATATTAATTCAGATAGAACAGAATGTTCAAATTTAAAACCAACAAAGGATACGCAACAAAACTAAAAACTCTAAAATAAAATATGTTTTGCAAGTGAAATAATTTACGTGATATGTTGCAAGCAGAATAGTAGATACAAAAAGAAATAAATAAAATTAACCACAATAGCTTACAACAAGGGATAAATACTGACAGGAAACTATATGTTGCTAGGCAACACCTTTAATTGCTATGCTTAAAAGTACTTTTACGTTCGAGGAACTAAAAGTAAGTTCTACTTGGTCGCCTACAGAAACATACACGCGATTGACTGTAGACACAACATTCACAACACAACACAAGTGCGAAGCTCCGTCTCTGCAGGCTGCCACACAAAAGTACAATGATCTCCCGCTCCAGCTCTAGATCTTCCACACGTCGGGCAGCGGGGGAGCTGAGCACCGTGCAGTCTTTTATGCGTTACTAAATATTTAACATGAAATTAACGTAAAACGTGAATCACGCCTTGGAAATTTTCTCTCACGTTCACTCACGTTCATGGCCAGATTTTCAAATATTACTCCCGTTCACTACGAGACCCGCCGTGACCCGGCGTGACCCTACTGTTTTAAAGTCACGCGCCCATCCTTAATAAAGATACAAACTGCCACACCTGGATATTAATAACCATATATAAAGTCTACATTATTCTCTTTCTTGGTCAATCGAACATATGCCGTAAGATTAAATAGCTAGCTGACTGTCGGTTTTAGGACATTTTAAATAAACACAATTTTAATGGTTTAATTTAAGTAAGTAGATCTTCCTGAAATTTTGTATAGGGCCATAATTTATAATTCTGAACAACTTTTCTTGGTAAAATTTTGCCGTATTATAAAGAAAAAGGGTAGTTTACCTGAAAAGAAAATAGTTTCGCTTCACTGTCAAGGTCGAATTGTTTTTTAAAAAGCTGAAGATATTCTTAAAATTATCGTCAGACCAAGCAGGACCTAATCCTACAAATTTAAAATAAAATTCAAAAACCTTTAGTCTATCTCATCTTTTGTAACATCAATCTAGGACACATTGTATTAGAGATGGGCGCGTGAGTGATTTTTCGCTCACGTCACGCACGTTTCACGCTGGCTTTAAACAGTCACGTTCACGCACGATCACGTTCACGTTCACTCACGTTCACGGCGTGACACGCCACTCACGACGTGACACGCAGCTTTTATTTCAAAATTTAAATTCAGATAGAACAGAATGTTCAAATTTAAAACCAATGAAAAAACCCTAAAGGGAACTAAAAATATGTTTTGCACGTGACATAATTTACGTGATATGTTGCAATCAGAATAGTTGACATAAAAACAAATGAAAAATGACTACAATAACTTCCACAAGGGATAAATACTAATTTCTCGCAAATATATTTCTTGCAGCTGTCTTCAAAGACTTTACTTGTAATACTAAAAGCTGTCATTGGAATTGACGTTTCCCTTATTGGTATGAGTACATAAGGTATACGTTGCTAGGCAACACTTTTAATTCGTAGGTTTGAAAGTACTTTTACGTACAAGGATCAACATTTTCAGCGTTAAGGTGAGTATACAACAAAAACATTACTTTTATTAGAATAATACGTTCATCTACACAAGCACACAATAAATTGGTTTAAAAATAAAACGTAATCAACATTTTCAGTGTTAAGTCGAGTATACAAAACAAAACATTAGGTACTACTTTTCTAAAAATAGGTTCATCTACACATCTACACAATTCATTTTTGGTTTAATAATAAAACGTAATTAACATTTTCAGCGTTAGCCGAGTATAAAAAACAAACCATTACTTTTATTAGAATAATAAGTTCATCTACACATCTAAACATTAAAATGTTAAATTAAAAATAATATGT
This sequence comes from Agriotes lineatus, assembly GCA_940337035.1. Taxonomy (NCBI): domain Eukaryota; kingdom Metazoa; phylum Arthropoda; class Insecta; order Coleoptera; family Elateridae; genus Agriotes; species Agriotes lineatus. Next base: position 95,766 of record CALNHX010001222.1, on the reverse strand, counting down.
AATCAACATTTTCAGCGTTAAGTCGGATTCTGCGCACTTCTAAAATTCGCCCAGCTACAGCTGTAGAAAATACTCTTTCGCTTGTAGCGGAACTTGCCGGTAAGTTTTTTTAACAGTGGCGTATTTACACTGTTTTTCCAAAATCCTAAAATGTCATCTACATTTCGGAATTTTAATATAACATACTAATTTAGTTCTGTTTCGACATCATCCTAATTACATGTGTCATCGTCAGAGTTCTCTCTAAGTGTAGAAAGATAAGAATCTGATGCTGATGTACAGTTTTCAGTCGTTTGCTAGGTATTTCATCATTATCATCTATAGTTTTATTTGCATTATAATCTTCTCTTTTATGTGAATGTATGAACTTTAAGGATTTATATTTAGGGTCCAAAAATAAAACCACATAATGTAACTTGTTTGGCACAATTTGTGATGTAATGAATTTAAAAGTTGCTGCACCCTGCAGTTTTTTATTCGTTACTAAATATTTAACGTGAAATTAACGTGAAACGTGAATCACGCCTTGGAAATTTTCAGTCACGTTCACTCACGTTCACGTCACGATTTTCAAATATTAGTCACGTTCACGACGTGACACACCGTGACACGACGTGACACGACTGTTTTCACGTCACGCGCCCATCCCTACATTGTATACTATTTACGATTTACCTACGATTTTATTTTTTGCACAATTTCATGTATTCTGCGTTTATATTTATTTTTATTTATAACCACATTTCCATCATTCTGCAAATTTTGCAGCGGAGTAGTAAGGATGATCAGTAAATACTTTATACAAATCTGCGGAAACTCCTTAAATTATCGAAGCCAGAATGGATTGCCGTGGTAGAACCTGTGCTATTATCTTAAATCTATTTAATCCTTCTCTAACCCGAGTTTAGCCCTGATGATTCAAGTTTCTAAATGGAGCCAATTATTCCTCTTCTTTAAAGTTGCATGGAAAAGCTTCCTGTTGCTACGTTAATATTTAAAAAGCAGCGTCAAATTTAATTAAAATGACTAAAAACACTCACAGGGAAGAGGACTTGTCTGGCATACTCGCTGGTTTTTAAACAACCCACCCGAGGTACATAAAATTTTTGATAGCATACGCATAAAAGCTATGGCTGAGGAAAACTACCCTATAAAGATGTTTTTCGCGCTAAAGCCTTTGCTAATACCCGGCCGTATTCAAAGCGAAGGTGTGAAAGTACAACGTAGTTTAGGAATCGTATGATTATAATACCGCATGCATTCCCCCATTTCCATAAGCCGTAATTCAACTACTAAAAAATTTAGCATGGGCTCTAATTTGCGAAAGCGGCGCGAAATGAAGTAATTATCTGTGTTTCATATAAAGAGTCTTTTTTATTATAAGGCTTGATAGCCCTATAAATTTAGCACAGACTCATTAGAGAATTAAAACTCACAGACTGAGTGAAATACATAATGGAAGAACACTGGCTGCATGGAAATACAACTTAAAGAGCAATTTTCTGTAAAAATGTAGTTTTTATTGCTGCACGAAACCTCTTCCTGCGCGTATTACCGACACGTGATTTTAATATAACTTTTATTATAAACCATGGCAACTGGTCTGGCGCGCAAATGCGAGTTTGTGGAATAATCGTGTGGGATGCGTTTCGTAAACGAATTCCCCTATGCCGGAACGGACAATATTCTTATTATGTTTCAAGATGAACTTCCTTCACGGTTTTAATAAGTTTGTATATGTACAAGCTTATACTTTCCAAACCAGAATGAGGTGGAAAAACGCATTAAATATGCGAAATGAACATGCTTTTAAGCTACGTCGGGATAATGAAATAATTAGGTTTTTTTTGACGTTGAAAAGCTAATGGAAGGAAAAAAATATGCAGGAAAGATATAGGGACGAAGAAAGATGATTTGGAGTTGTTAGTGTACATGAAGAAGTTCCTAAAGTTATGCAAGTACCTTAATACACTAGAAACGAGATTAGATAAACAAAGGAGTAAACGGAAAGGAAAAACCAAAAGTCAAAGGAAAAGAATATAAAAAAATCTGTAAAAGACTTTACCCAGAATTTCCCTCGTGGACATTGTGACACTAAATAAATTTAAAAATCAAATTAAGTTAGGAGTAAAAATATCTTCACGTTTCTAATACATTAAATACATTTTAAAATAAAAAAATTTTGCCCGCTGGGGGGTTTTGAACTCCGCATCTGCGAAGCAGATTGGAGCCACATCGACTTCTCGACCGCGGCATCAAGACATTGGAACGAGCGCAGCGCGAGCCTCTCTTGAACAGAACGGTTTTATTATTGAAACGTTTCGACTTTTTTGTGGCATTATCCTGTATCTGCTGAGTCTTATTTTTGGCAAGTGTAAAGCCTGACCCATGTGAAAATTACTACTTCCTCATATTTCAAAATTAACGCAAAATAAACAAAATCTTATTTTTTAAGGTGCCCACCCTGTATATATTTATCTGAAATTATACCGGTTTCATGCCAGGTATATATATAATGTGTATGCAAAATATCATCGTCCTCCGACAAATAATTTTTGAGTTATACCGCCAACAGACAGACAGACAGACAGACAGACAGATAGACACACAGACGGAATTGAGAAAACCTGTTTTTCGTCATCTAGGGACAATAAAACGTGAAAATCTGGAGAAGTCTCGGAAGGTGATATTTTAATGATTACAATACTTCCTTGGTCTTTCAGACGAGGGAAGTAAAAATTAAAGAGGAAATACACTAAATATTAAAGAGAAATGGAGAATTACAAGATATTTTAGAAGCAGATGTTGTAAAAATGGGTAATAATATGACAGGAAGGACAAAGTGGTGGACATAGGAAATAAAAGAAGCCATAACAGAAAAGACAAGGTCGTGTAGAAAACATTTACAATCAAAATTTTAGAAGCCTATGAGAGTTACAAAAATAAAAGAAGAAAAGTCAAAGAATCGTAAAAGAAGCAAAACCAATACCTTCAAGAAGGTTCCGAAACAAAATGAAACAAAACTTCTTATAACCAAAAGCTCTTTCACAGGACACTGAAGCAACTAAGACAAAAGAACAGCGCAACATTAATTAATATCAGGAATAATTTAAGAAACTGCTAGGAGTAAGTGAACAAAGGTCATTAGAGAAAACAAACGGACATTCAACAAGAAGAAAATAGGTAGGAAAATCCATTACAAGAGGACGTAATGAAATCAGTAAAACTGGTAAAAGCCTCAGGTGTGGACACATAACCTCTAAAATAGAAAATTTTATAGGTAGAAAAGTTGCTGGTGTCATAGGTAATGTTTTAATAAAAGAAAAGCACCAAAGGATTGGCAAAGAGGAATAATAACGTTATTGTTCAGAAACGAGGATGTGCGGGATTGTGGGAATTGCAGAGGAATTACCTTGTTGCGTGTTCCAGGAAAATATTTGCAGGAGTTTTAGAATAAAGGCTAAGAACCGTATTAGAAAAGACGCAAAATAGCTTTCACAAAGAGAGGGGAGTAGAAGAACATAGTGTGATTTTTTAAAAACTCAATTGCAGCAGGCCCTGGATAGCTTGAATCAGTTGGCAGTACTGAAGTGCATTGTAAGTCCATGTTAAATTTGAGGTTAGTAGGTTAGGTTTTGTTTGCTAGTAACAGACTGAAGCAAAACTTAACCTGACACTACACTTCAGTATTGCCAACTGATTCAAGCTATTCAGGGCATAGTGTAATTGAGTTTTTAAAAAATCACTCGGTATATTTGCTTCTGTGAGAAGGCGATACAAAATAAAAGAAAAACATGCTATATAGATTTGGAAAATTCCTACGATAAGATTAACAGGGAGGAAGTTTGGCACCAATTAATGAAGACAGGTATTAACGGGGTGCTAATAAAAAGAATTTATGCGCTTTATTGGAACAGATTAAACACTGCTGGTTCAAGACAAACATTGAACTCAGACAAGGTTGTGTACTCAGCCTGTTAATCACGCATAGAATAGACAAATATCTTCAACAGAATTTAGAAATCTATAATAAGGTACTATTAAATATGAACATGAATCCCAATAAAGTGGGTGGTTAAGGTGTTCGTTAGAAATTACAGACACGAATAATTATACCACTTTTAATATTCTTTATTTAACGCAACGGATTACAGACATAAAATTAAATGTGCGGATTTGCTACTATACTATTACAAGTGTGGATCGAATAGGCCTTGTTAATCAGCATACATGTGAGCGTTTGTGAATCTGACACGTGGCTCGTGAAACACTCAAAGCGAATGCTTCAGTAAGTATGAGATTAATGCTAAACACGTGGGAATCTGACCCGACGTGTGCCAGACGACCAGAGTGGTTCGTTGGGCTAAGACCTAGTATGCAATGATTCCTTAAGCTCCTCGCTTCCGTATATATACAATGTTCATACAATTACATAAGATTTCCTATTCTAGTTACAACAATGGCATTGTATCTATTGGACGAAGGGTCGACACACTTTCACTAGCGCGCACAAGGGTTGGAGGTTTATAATGCACCCACTGGACATTCACTCTCGATTTTTGACGCTGCGGTTTTACTGCCGTATTGTTCGTCCACTTTCGCTTCTTATTTAGAAAAGTGTTCTTCAGATTTGAGAATTCCTTTTCGCTTTTGTTTGCAGGAACTCGTGGACGTTTAGAGAGTTTCTCTCTTTTGTATTCCGCCGTACAAATCACTTTTTGGCATCAGGCGTTTTTACCCCTTTAGCTCGAAAGTTTTCAAATGGCACTTAAGCTAACTGCTCGCACTTCGAGAATTTTTATTGCACGCACTGTTTAATTTTATGGGCGAGTTTCTTCTTCTTGGCAACAATCTTTTATGATTTATTGCTCCGCTACAACAACATAGAAAAGACGTAGTCGATGGTAATTTCAAATGAAGAAACGGTTCACAGTAAGAAGAAGCAAACAGAACATGTCTAGAAATTCAAATACTTGGGACTATGGGTAAACAGCAACGGAAAGGTAGATTTTGAAACTGGTGAAAGAGTGGTGTCAGGTGTTTTTTGAAAAAAAAGAAGTGCCCAGCGACGTAAAAGTAGAAGCGTATAAGAAAGTGATGTGGCCTCAGCTCTTTCATATGGCTGTTAATCGTGGAAACAAAAGAGTAGCCTATTTAGTAAGCATGGAAATTATGTTCTTATGAAATAGTTATGCATGCTACAAGTGAATAAACTTTAACTCAGGAGGCAAAGCCAAGTGAGATAATTTCCCCAAATGGATAATGTATTTCTTTATTCACGTATGGCATATAGACTTTTTTCCAATATCTAGAATTTATTATATAAATAAGTTTTAAAATTGAATTAATACTTTGTATTGGTTTCAGGATATTAAGTCTTTGCTTGCATATACAAAAGTAGCCTGGTAACTAAGTTATAACTGTATCTGTACGGTAATACTAATTTACCATTACCATACTGTAACCGATGAACTATTGAACAAACCACGGATGTTATGAATCATAACTGCCCTAGATGACTTAAAATCCTCGCTCTACGAGCTTGGATTTCAAAACGACATCTGCTACAGTTATGATACTCATAAAATTCCTAGGTATGTTAATAGCTATATAGTATATTACATAATAAGCTGCGAAAGTGGCGTATATCGTGCGAGTGTATTTGAGAAGCGAGCCGAAGCGTAGCGAAGCAGAGTGACTAAAAATAAAGCGTACAATATACTTTGGACAATGAACGCAAGAACGACGGAACATGTCTAAATGAAACTTAGAAAAGGACAGGCAGGTTTTAGGCCATACAGATCCTGTATCGATCACATCAACACCATTAGAATAATCAATGAGCAATGCATAGAATGGAGAACCCCACTGTACATTGTATTCGTCGACTTTAAATGCGCGTTTGACTCACTGGATCATAAATCACTCTGGGCCAAATTAGAACTAACCGGAATCCCACCCAAACTAATAAACCTAATAAAAGCACTATATAAAGATGCACAATGTAACGTACTTCACAGAGGAACAACCACAAAAAACGTCCCGGTCCTAAAGGGCGTCAAACAAGGATGCCCCCTGTCTCCAATACTCTTTAATATAGCACTGGACTGGATCATGAACAACACAAACCACCAGCAAAGAGGAATAACATGGGGATTGCAACAGCAACTACTAGACTTGGACTACGCAGACGACGTATGTCTAATGGCGCACACCTTTAACTATATGCAGTCACGATTAGACCGACTGACCGAACAGGCTCAAAAAGTAGGCTTAGACATAAATATGTCCAAAACAAAATCCCTAAGAATCAACAACAATAACCAACGTAGGTTCGACATACAAAACACACTAATAGAGGATGTTCAACAGTTTAGTTACCTAGGGAGCGTGATAACTTGCACAGGGGGCACTGAAAAAGACGTAGAAAGTCGCAATGGGAAAGCCAGGGCAGCCTTCGTCATGTTAAAAGAAATATGGAATAGCCCGCATCTAACCATAAACAATAAAACAATAGTGTTTAATTTCAACGTAAAATCCGTCTTATTGTATGGTTGCGAAACGTGGAAAACTTTCATAACCACAGACTCGAGACTACAGTTATTTGTCAATAGTTGCCTTCGTAAAATATTAAAAATCATATGGTCACACCGTGTGATAAATGAGGAAGTATGGCGGCGCTCTAAACAAACACAACTAAGATATGAGATCAGATTAAGAAAATGGAACTGGATTGGGCATACGCTACGAAGGAAAGCTGACAACATTGCGAGAACAGCATTAGAGTGGAACCCCAAGGCAGCAGAAGGAGAGGAAGGCCTAAATCAACATGGCGAAGGACAATATTAGAAGAAATAAAAACAACAGGAAGAGCGTGGCTGGAAGTCAAACTAATAGCGCAAAACATTTGTTTGCAGACAAAAACCGTCCACTTCGTTGTTAAAACAGTAAATTGTTTTTTTTTGGAGCGTCGCTATGGGATCAACATAACCTAAAACTTGATTATGGCAATTACTGGATATTTGATTTTTAATGGATGCTAACCTCTGCCTGGGTCTCGTTCATGAAGGTTTGCTCTAGTAGTCATGCGAGTTTCCGGTTGCTAACACCGTTACTTTTAGTAAAATTTGGTACCTTGTCGATGAAAGCTGCGGCAGCACATTCGGACTGCAGCTCATGGTGATATCTGCCGGAGACGGGGTCCTGCGGTGCTATTAGCGTTGTGGGGGCCTCCTATATGCTGTGCTGGTATGCTGCTGCTAAAATCTTGTGCTCAGTAATTCAAAATGTGCCCTCACTGATGTTCTGGAACTGCGTTGGCTTCCCCGATGTCCTCGGGATGTGGTCACGATGAAAAATTATTTTTGGTGAGGAAAAATGTTCCCCACATTCTCACAGGTGCACTGACAAATTCTTAACACACTGGTGTACTTTTTATCGATAAAATTAATGATTTACTAGGTAAAATATATAAATTTCAGGGAGCACAAAAATTGGTTGTTATTCAATAATTTCATTCAATTGTCTCTCCATCCTGGTTGTTAATAACAATTGCCTATCTAAGTTATACAAAACGGAAATTGACCAAATACAATACAATAACTTCTTACTCTAATATTTCTTATAACTAAAATGTTTTACAAAAATACTATTTCTAAATTATTGTCCTTTCAATTCGGTTTTAAATTGTCTCATTTGCTATATGTAAATTGTTCTTATCACTTACGTAATTACACTGACTTGTTTGTTCAATCACCAATTTTGTTTCACATCCTGCTGTGTCCACTTCTTGTAATTTTCTTAACTGTTCGCTTTTCTACAAATTTTCGAATATTGCTGTCCCATAATTCTAATTGCCCTGTTCTGTTTGGTTTATGCTCGTTGCAACGTATTATCATAATTCTGCTTCTATTACCTTTATTTAAAATGCTCATAAACATATCCTATTTAATTATTCTGACATCTACGCTTCAATAAACACGCACATATTATAAATCTTTCGATTTATTTTGGTTCGGCTTTAATTTTGCACAAACCTCTTATTTTTGGCTAATTTAGAATTATCGACTCCAATCTATGAAAAACGAGCTCTGCCCTTTACCTTCTTTACTTAAATAAACTCATTACTACCAGCATGTTTTTGCAAATGTAATTACGGATTGAAATTTACGTTCAATCTTGCAGTTGCATGAACTACCCCAACTCTGTGCTATCTGACTTGTTTTACTTATTTGTTGTGCTGCAAGCAGGGTTGAGTAGCGGGCTCAATACCATCTCAATATATATTTTGGAGCGAGTTATGTACGCTATTTGCCCAACGGCCACAAAAATACACTTTTTTGCAACTGAATGAATGACAGCTTTATTGTGACAACTAACAAGTCAGTAGATTGACCATAACTTTTAGGTCAGAATGACATACTTTAAGCAGTTTTTAGGTTAAAATGAAATATTGTCACCAATTTTTAGGTTAAAATGACATATTCAGCCCACTGTATAACTGTGAATTGTGCATTTTTCATAACAAACACGTTTGTTATGATAACGACCGGGTGAATGTGTGTGGGAGTAGGAAAAATAGGTAATAATGTTTTCTCATTGTGTGCTAGTTACCAAGGATACATATGTATTTTAGTAGTCGCTGTGGATTATTTGTGGCGATGGCGGAAGGTTACATCGAGAAATCAGTTAATAACAAGATAGCTGTGCCAAAGATAATCCTCGTTAGTATCAAATCAAATGTAGCACTAGCTGGATGTTCAGGCCTAAAACCAGTAACAGCAGGAGAAAAAAAATTAATATTTCCTCTGTATATTTAAATAATATAGAAACAGTATGATTAAAAGTTACTTTAATTCTGAGGCAAAAAATGTTAGCATTTAGTAAAATACATTACATTTCAAAATTCGTATACGATTTAAAATAAAATTTTTGCTTAAAATAATTGTTCTTTTATTCACTAGTGAATAGTGTAACATTTTATCCACTCTCATCATTAAAATGTTACTTTTCCATTGAGAATTTGATAGATAAGACACAACTTTACAAGTAAAAATAGCAGGAAAAACATAAACAGAAAGAATTAGAAATGATGACTAGGATACCTTTTACAACATTATTTTTGTGCTGCAAATAATTATGTACCAACTACACCATTATAATAATTTATTACTGCTGTACCATTTGTAATGTACTGGATTTATACACTAGTCACGCAAAATATATTTCGTGCAAAGGTCATTTGCTTCGAGAATCCTGACGACAATAATTTATGCTTATTATTTTAGAAAATCTACAGTTTCTATGTCATGCAGATTTTCATTGCAACAAGCAATCGTGCATTATGCACTATGCCCTTAATATATTGATTTGATCATTAAATGATAAAGCATTAAATAACTACACAATAATAAAGCAGTTTAAAATAATGTTCCTAAAAGGAGTGATGGTTTCGTTTTATCATTGGAATTTCGGTTTTTTACAACGGTATTTACAATTCATTTGTAAATAGTCCAGTTTTGATTGCAATTGTAATACAAACTAGTCAAGACATATCTGAAAGAAGTAATTATTGTTATAAAATGTAATATAAAGGTTTTATTCTTACATATTTGGGCATGTGGTTGAAAAAATACACAATGTAAAACTGTTAACCTAAAAATATGATTTATGACAATTAGAAAAGTCATAACAATTAATAAAAGAAAACTGTATTATCATTTGTTCGATAACCATTGGCTTTGGCGGGTAGTTTAAATATAAGCAGAACAAATATTTCGTAAAAAAATATAAATTGAATTGACACAAGTCCCGATTGAAATTGCATTTAATAGTCAATTTTAGACGTAAATTTACTGGTATGTACCCTTTTATATTGTCATATACCTAAAGAGTGTGAGAGACAAATATTAGTGCGAAATAGAAAACTTAGTGAGTACATTTAATACTTCTACACAAGGATGTGCTGCCAATCTCAACGAGGATAGCTGTAGCAGAGATCTGGCGAATAGAAGATTATAGAAGATAAAGAGCTCAAAGATAGAAGCTTACAAAGTGAGTCTATTAACCTTCAATCAAGGCTCATATAAAAGGTAAGTAGTAATATAAAATCTATCTGCTACTTACAGAGTTGTTAAAATTCAATTGCATCATATATTAAATAATAATAAAATCTGTAAACAGACAGTAATATTAATCTAAAATTGATTTAACTGAAATTAAGTATTTATCAAATATTATTAACAAAGATGTTAAACGTATAATAAAGGCAGACATTAATTGCTTAATAAATACAATTGTCTTATACCTTATATTACAGTTATTCATTGTTTATGTCTTTATCTGATTTTAATAGTAACCCTGAGATAGAGTCGGATAACTAAGATTATTGCAATTACATGCAAGACTGTGGACCAAAAATAAGATTTAAATAAAAATTTTAAATAAAACCCTGGGAATAACATTTACATTAAATAAAATCAAATAAAAACTATTAGACCACAGAAATATATTTTTGTTGATAAGCAATGTTTATAAGTGGTTTCAGCTAACACAATAAACAGTTTTTGTTATAATCTACAAAGCGGAGTATAATCGGAATTTGAAACTGTGCTTTTCTCAATGGGCTGCCTCAGACTGAGAATTTGATGCAGACATCCCTTTTATTTAACAAAACCCTCATGCTCACTTGAAATCTGGACTTTAGTTGCAGCTTAATTATATGTCTAACAAAATTTTTCTTACATGGGTTATAACTTATAAGTGAAATTGTGCGGTAGTTGTTCTTGGTAGTTACTTCTTTTTTATGAACTGGGATAAATCGAAAGTACAGCAATTTTCTGTTCTTCTATACTTTACTGCATATGTCCCGAGTCAATGTGATTCCTTGGTTTACTAAAGCCTGTAAAATTTCTGCTGGTAGACCGTTGCTGCCTTCAAAATTATATTCTGAAGGTATTGACTGATAGGATCGTAAGTTTTGTACAAATTTGAGCAGTAGATTTGTTCAAAATCGAACATGTTTCAGTTCATCTTCAATAGACCAGTTTCTGGATTTGAACTCTAAAGTCAGTAATTTCACATTTAAGTTTTATACTTTCTCGCTGTACCTATAGCAGTTTATCTTTGCCGCAAAGTTATTAAATATCTATAGATAAGCATGAACATGTAGTTAGATGAAGCAACCTCTTTGAGCGGTTTGCGTTGTTGTATTAGTTGTCAGGTCGCGCTGATTATCCCAGTTTTAGCCCTTTGAGAGTTTGTTACGGTTCTTACGACGCCTGCCGATGGGCAGGCACCGATCGCTAGACGAATCCGGGAAATGTGGCACGCTCACCCTGGAAGATCGATAAAACAGGCTAAAGGCTCCAGCTGAAATGCGCTCAGGGAGATGGGCGGGGTTAACACCGATACGCCACAGGGCGAGCGTCACTTAATACGTGTTGATGGTTATCAAAAAATAGGCGCCACCAGCTCTGACTCGGGATCTCCACGTTCTGCCGGAACTGGACGGCAGAACGGGGCCGGGTTACAATCAAGTACTACTTCGGGTAGCACCTGAATAGCTATTTCGAGAAAATCCGCGAATAACTATTTCGAGAAAATACGCGAATAACTATGTCGAGAAATTACGGGAATAACTATTTCGAGAAAATACGCGAATAACTATGTCGAGAAAATACGCGAATAACTATTTCGAGAAAATACGCGAATAACTATGTCGAGACAATACGCGAGTAACTATTTCGAGAAAATACGCGAATAACTATTTCGAGAAAATACCCGAATAACTATTTCGAGAAAATACGCCGTACAATGCCAGCCGCAACCATCTACCTGGAAGGCTTACCCTCCGCGTCTGGTCCTCGCCTCACAGCTGTAGTGGCACAGCGACACAGTCGCCCTGTAATATGTATACACCAACACAATAGTGTCAAGAAGAGACAAAACGGCGATAATATTAATACGTCTATTGGATCCCTGGGGGTGATCTAAATACATACATATATACACATGTTACAAAACATCATGGTTTTTAAAAGAAACTTAATGGTTAAGCCCAGCTGGGGAAAAGCGCTTAAAGCCTAAGGGGTTGGCGTACAGTCGAGTCGGGTACCTCATCCAGGCCAGGTGTAATGGGTAAACGTGGACTTAAACCCAACGGCCGGTCGCCGTTACGCGTGCAAACAAAACCTGAATTTGGGCCCGAAACCTCTGAACACCCTGTACTAGGTCGTGATAAAATTGCCTGGCGGCACAAACCAACGATAGTTAATATTAAAGTTAAGCGCTGACGGCGCTATCGATTAAGTGGGCTAACGGCTCGGGAACTGACGCACACCACTGGATTTTTCAGCAGAGTGTACTTTCACTGCACTCTATCACACAAAGTGTTCCGCCCACACCGTGCGATTATGATTGGCACCGCACTGCAGCAATTTGTATGCGAGAAGCGGTACTCACGAAATTAGTTGAACAAAGCAAGCGTCAGTACGCATAAATGCTCTTTTTACAAGGAGTGTACCACGCTCTGGCGTCGCATTGCAGCAATTTGTATGCGAGATGCGGTACTCACAAAATTAGTTGATCAAAGCAAGCGTCAGTATGCACAAATGTTATTTTTCAAGCGTTACCTGGCTACCTCGGCCATCTTGCAGATGGGGAAACTTCCCTGCAGCAAATGGTATGCGGGACTTGGCATTGCGGCGAAGCTCAAACGATGCGGAAGTCGAAAATGTCTGGCTTACTCATGAGTCCCCTTGTCGGGAGAAGTCTGCGACGACCTACCTAGGTTATGCAGAACTTGAGGGCATCGCCGTTGCAATAAATGGACACAGCGATTATTATCCCGCACGCTTACTCAAAGAACTGCGGTTATTAAGCTAATAAATCGGCATGTTGCTGTGTTCCTGCGACGACTTGTTGCACCGAGAGCACCAACTGTTTCACACGTGTAGACTGTTTAGCGAGCCCCTGCCGACTGCCGCCATAATCGCGTGCGTCCGGTGCCCCTGAGCTTCATGGGAAAAACGCTCCAGCCAATCCTAACACAGAATTTCCTAGACACGCGACTTTTGGCGCGAGAATGGGCACTACCCCTCCTTGTCGCACAAGCAGCGTAATTTCTAGAAGGTTCGAAAATCTTGCGAGCGTTAACACACGGCCTATCAAAGCACCAACAAAGAGGTGCCCCAGATGACGAGAAATACTGCGCTTGGAGGCCAAATATGTCCAAAATCATTATTATGGAATTATGCGATGAAGCCAAATAAGTAACTAAAAGGGTTTAACATACAGGCATGCTGCCCTAAAGCCTAAATGGCTAATTAAATTACGGTTGGGTGCCAAAATAACCTGACAAGTTTAATGCATGGAAGAGCTGCTTAACGACATTCTTTAAGGTTATCCAGGAAGTATTGTCACCTCGTTCGGAATTTAAGGAAGTGCTGTTAAAAACTGTATTTACTTCATTTCTGAAAGTGCTTAAAGCAGATTCATGCAGCATAATGCAAGAGGGATTACATTTTCGTATGTTTCTGAAACGAAGTTTAAAGTATATAGCCCGAAATTGGTGGCCACTGTTACAACCTACGCCTGGGTAGATCTTGACGTTTCTAGCAGATGATTTCCGTCTCACTCATAATCAATTTGATTTCTGACACGATCTCCTCGCAAATTACTGTCACCTGTATGGTCTAAAACAAGTCTTGAAAACTGTTAATGGATCTTGTTCTTTACCCAGCCATTTGCGTCCACTGCTGGATAGGATAGGCCTCCCTTGAACACTTCCAAACCATGCGATCCTGAGCCAATCTCATCCACTGACCGTGCAACCTTTTTATGTCATCCCCCATCTTGTTGAAAGCCTGCCTCTGCTTCTTTTGTCTGTGTTTGGTCGCTACTATATCAACCTTTTTGTTGGCGTAACAAAAACAAGAAATGACATATGGACAAAAAGGTTAATGGATGGTGTATAGAAAATTCTGCAAGCCGTTTCTTTCTCTTGTTTATTTCGTCTACTATGAAATGCTCCACAGTATGTCTTATGTGGTGACTAATTTTCGCTTCTCCAATCTCATTAATGAAATCCCCCAGAATAAGAGAAAAGTTTCTTTCAGTCTTCGGTAGAATACTTTAGTATGTGATCTAATAAAATAAGCAGATATGTTAGGTTATTTTAACAAAGCGCAACGAGTCAGGCAATTTTCAAGAATGAAACACAACAGAATGGCTGAAGTTAGTGCAGAATGGGATCCCGGATATGGCAGATCGAAAGGCAGACCTCGAGAAAGGTGGAAGTACTTGATCCAGAAACATGAGGTAACGATAAATATGAACAACTGAAGAGCAGAGATAGGAAACCACAAACAGTGACAAAAATCTGTAGATGATGCTAAAACCCATGGAAGGTTGAAAATTCATATGTCGACAACACATGATTTTTAAGATTAAAATTGATTTTAGTTGCTATTAGTAAATGGTTAATACCATACGGGTAAATGATAAATTTCAGTCTTGTAGCATGGCAAAAAGTTAAATCAATAACCGAGTATGTGTGCTTCCATCGATATGAGTAAATAAAACATATTTAAGAGTTTTATGCCATGAAATTCAAGAATTTTCGTACATTTTCAGCGCTAAGATTTGTTTTGGAACTCAGTTATACATTTGCTCTGAAATTGTAAACGTCTATCGGTAATAATTTAAAAATGTGATGTCACATCGAAATTATCTATTGTTGCTCTTTAGTAAATTATAAACTGAAGAACATACGTATTCTTAATATTTTGAATAAATATTCTTAAATAAATTATGCACGATGTGTAATAATGCCCTTAACTAATATAAGGTTTAGTAAAAATAATAAATAAATAAATAAATAGGGCAAATCACTACAATTTATGAAATTAAATAGTTTTAATAAAAAATTCTGTGTCAATTTCAGGGCTCATTAAAAAGATACACTAATTATTTGCATAATAAATGATTTATTACTCCTTATATTTTACTCATTTGGAATTAATTAAAGCAAAGCTCCGGTCTAGCATAAAATAACTCTAGTCTCATGAGTAAGTTCAACAGCTTGCATTACAAATACTTTTGTGTATGACAAACTCACTAGTATGGGAATTGCTTAAATTCTTTTCTGACAACTCTAACCTTCAAATTAACTGTAACCACAAAGATGATCTGCACTTATAAATATTTGCATAATTGAATTAAAAAACACCAAATGGCAAAATAACATCAGGTAAATACAATGTAATTGATGTGACGTACTTTCCAGCTAACCTGGCATTGTTTCAGTGACGTAAAACGAGGCTCTGTTCTGATTTTGTTCTAGTTACGGTAAATCTTGCAAAATCGGCTTCAAAGCACAAATTCGAGAGACGCTATCTCGATTATAAGACTCTGGATGAATCTATGCAGCTGGGACCACGTTTATGACCTCGCACGATGTCCAATCTTGATACAACCATGGCTTTACGGGTCTTCAGCAACAGATTCCCTATGAATTATACCTTGCAATGGCTGCGTATGCTGGCTTCACCCAATTTACGGAGGCCACGATAATTACGGACTTAGTGAAGGTTTCTTCCAAATTTCTGCAGCCAGACATTCAGGAAAGTCTGTTCCAAGTGAAGCACGTGCGATTTTCGCTGGCCAATAGTTCCATGTAGTCGAAAATGGTCTCCGAAGTTAATCGCACTTGGGGAAATCTTGTAGCTAGCTATCCCACTTCACTGGGAACTGTTATTACTATAAAAATTATGCTCAAGGATGTCCTGCATACTGGTGAATATGGAAAACACTTTTTGGCCCGGTTGGTGTAGCTTGAACAAGCGTCCACGTTCGATCAGTAGGGTTAAGCAACGCTGTTTCTGGTCAGAACTTGGATGGGAGTTCCACGGCTGCTTCGCTCGGCGCCTCGTGGTACGGCTGCCACAGAAATAGTTGGTCCCGGATGTCATAATAACATCATGACAGTCGTTAGTGTGGTTGAAAGTCCCCATAAATGCTCAGCGACGCCTATAATTGGCCTATCGGCTGTTGGCTGAGTGCGAAATAAATTAATAAGTAAATAACTTTTTATTAACAATTTTACACCAAAACTGGGACCACTTCTTGCACCCAACATAAAACTTGCAAGCTTGTTTTTGATAGTAAAACAATTGAATGGCTCGTATCTTAGTAACCTAGATTTTCAATTGTTTTTATGAAAAGAGTATTAATATCATGTTTTTACTTATAAACTACAGTTTTGATATACTGTTTTTGCTTAAATACTAAATTGTCTCCTCTTGGGAATTGTCACATTTACACTTTAAATCTCTGCTATTTTAGTTCTTCAGTTTTAAATGCACTGTTTCACATGTTTATTTTAGCACTGCACTATGTTTGTTTCCTTTGATAAGTAGCCTAATTGCTCTTTGAAATCTATACTTCCTCGTACTGCTTTGCACTGTTCTTTTACCCTTCAGTTGTCTTTCCGTTTGCTGGCGATACTAACTTTTAATCATAAAGCTCATATAATTTTTGTAACTGCACAAACCATCTCTGTATTATTTTAAATTTACACTATCGTTGACTTTACCTAACTCAAATCTGTCAGCTACATAAATTAAGCTGCGTTTGCCATTCCGAACACCAATTATTAATAAAACGCTGAACGTAAGTCTCCTGATTCTGCCTTATCTAATGCCAACCTTTCCTAACCAAATTATAATTTCTGCTACTCATATCACGTGCATTTATTAGTGCAAAATACTGACTCTATCTATCTATCTATTAATTCTGTGCTCATATTTGAAATCTTTCATTTTCGTGTTATTTAGGCAACCAGAATTGCTGTGGACAGTGAACCATTGCAATAGTTATTAATATAATAAACGTTTATTTATTCAATCCTTACACTATGTTACAATAAACCAAACTAATCTAAGGGCTTAACAAAAAAATACATTGAGCAGCTGAATACAACCATCATAACTAAAAAATAAAATAACAGCAATTCATTTTTCAATATAATAGGTTCTATCATAACATGTACCGATGTTTATATCTAAATTTGAATTCTCTTACAGTAATGGCATTTTTTATTTCATCATCCAAATCATTAAACAGAATAAATACTTTTTTTACCAAAGAGTTACTAGTTCTTACAGAAGATGACCAATATACGTGAAGATTGTCTGACTGCCTCCGTTCAGCTTTCTTAGCCTCATCAGTAATTGTAATTTTTTTACCTCCAAATTCAAACTCGAAAGCCTCTTCGCAGACGGATGAATTGTTCCCTCTAATTAAGAGTTTTAAAGATTTCCACATATTTTTTTGATCATTTTTTAAGTTATCAATTTTTCGTTCATAGTATTCGATTTTAATAATTACTGCAAGACATTATTTGCAACTTCTATCCATATAGAGGTTCCTATATTAGCCCAAAATATTATTTACTCATGTTCCTGTGTTTAACATTATTCTAGTTGTATAGGTTGAATCTTAAACCATTCCTTAATACATTGAAAATAACATACAGTGGAATTACAAACTAGAGAGAAACATATTTTTTCTAAATGGTTCTTTAAAAATATAAATTGAGGAGGTCCATCGAATATTCCATAAACAAAATCACTTTAAGTTCTACTTAGGTTATTACTTTCTCCAACTTTTGATTTTATTAAGTAAATTTGCAGTATAAAAACAGTATAAAAATAGCTTGGTCCGGATTCATACACAAAATCCAATAAAGTATAATAAATATAATCTTGGCGATGCACGCATATTTTACTCATATGAGAAGTGTTGTTTATATTTTTTTTTTGTAAGAAGTATAAAAATCAAACATACTGCAACGAAGTTTTCGTGGTGTATTTGGTGTTACTTCAGGTTATTCAAACAATAAAGATTTAGAAAATAAAAACGATAAAAATAATATCTTTTTGATTAAAATTAAAGTGTTTTACTGAAGTATATTTATAAATGCTGAAGATTTAAACCAAACCACTCACTAAAAGCACTTTCATAACTAGAACCTACGAGAAATAATTTACAAATAAGCCTTTCCATCTTTCAAATTTATATCTGAAATTGATTCATATGTGACATTTATGGCTTTACTTCCCTGCAACTTGCATATTGCGTCTGCCAATGCCGACTTTTTCGCTTTTTGCTATTTTTCCCTACTTGCGTAGAAATACTCTAGCATATTGTATAACGTTGGCTGATGTTTTCTAAATCTGATTTCGTTCCCAATGCATAGCAACTACACGGAAGCAATTTGCTTACTATCTACAAACACAGTGAAAGTTGTCGAGAATGTTCAGATGATGGCTTTTTGCATACCATAACACTATGAAAGCTTCGAGTGGATGGAAGAAATCGATTGAAGCTTTCATAGCCCCTATTTTACAAAGAGAAATATTTGTGAATGTTATTAATTGCAGCCTCTTACTTTTATTTTAGAATATTATTGCTCGGAGAGTGACGAAATAAAACGTTATTGAGTTAAAATTGTCTTCGCAATACAATCTGTTTTCTTTTATTACGAAACGCTCTGAAAGCCGGCAATAAATAAGAAAATGAAATATATCGCACAAAAATTGCCATGAGCGGTGCAATAACATTTTCTGAAATATTTTCTTTGTAAGCGGATCTGATTAACTGGCAGAATCATATGATTCTAATATTGCTTTATGACAGATGTATTAAATGACATGAAAAGCACGCATATTACACTGCACTTGTCATCCAGATTCCAAGCTCGTAATACGACTGTAGCTCATCCAATATTAAAGTTGAAGTTATCGTAGTCATAGTGACAGAAATTTCGGCAACTTCCTACGTGTTCTGTTGTTGACATCAAGATTAGTTTCGTGTCTGCAGAGGAAATTTAAGACAGGCTCATCAAAATGATTTTCATAAATTACTTTATTTGTGATGTATTTCCTCCTTCTTACATATTTCTTTGTAGGTAGAAAATGAATAGGTGTTTATTTGATATTTAGAATTATTTGGACTAGATTTTTTTAGAAAATTAATAGTTATTTTCGTTTATTTGGTTTAACAGTATTCGTTGAACTTTTAGAAAACTAATGCAATAATAATAACAAGTAACATTTTGGTATCATAGAAAGACAAATAAACGTATTTATCAATATATTAATGCTACAGCATTCCCCGTTAGATACTAATTTATAACAGGCGAAACTAATCATTAGTTCTTTATAGGCTGTTTTAGATAGACGCCATACGCACGGAGATTTTTTAAACAGTAATGACAATTTCAAATTTTATAATCTTTTTTTTTTTATTATTATTTTAATTAAAGTGCTTCGACTGCATGTGGTCATTAGCACTAATTTGCAATTTGATTACATTAAAAGTAGATACTATATTAAGAGTATATTATAACAGACCAATCTTCTTTGTTCTTTCGAAAAACTGTATAATAGATGCAGGATTTCCAAGTGCTTCCTCGGTAGATGGCGGGATTTGACACTGTCTTCTAATGTCTTCAAATTCTTTACACTGGAGAAGAATATGATCAACGGTTAACGGAGTATCACAAGAATCACAGTAGGGGCGTTCGGTTTTTTCCAGGAGGTATGAGTGACTAAGCCGAGTATGTCCAATTATAAGTCTCGTGAGTATTACTTGATGACGTCTGCAGTTGGCTTGACATATTATGTTGTAGCTGTTGGGTATACCGATTCCATTAAGAGATGTCCACTGATTTCGGATGTTGTCAGTCATACATCTTTTGAGGTATTTCTTTACGTCGTAATCCGCAGCCCGGCTGAAGTACGCAGCATCCTCGGACAATACAGCCTCCCTCGCGCACTCATCGGCCTGCTCGTTACCGACGATTCCAGCATGTGACGGAACCCACAAGAACTCCACAGCCTTCCCCGACTGAACGATGCTGGTAGTAACCAACTTCTGTATTTGCTGCACTAATGGTTCTTTTGAGTATACATTTTGTATAGCTTCTAAGGCACTTTTTGAATCGGAACATAAAACGTATTTACCGTCTGGTTGTTCTTGAATCCATTCTAGTGCTTTCAAAATAGCCAACGTTTCAGCTGTAAAGATGCTGTTGTACTTGCACATTCGAACTTGAATATGTGTGTGACCAGTCACAAAAGCTGCTCCTACCCCGTTGTCACTTTTTGATGCGTCGGTGTATATATAGGTATAGTGGGGGATTGGGAATTTTTGGCAAAGCTCTTTAAAATTATTACGCACGATTTCATGAGATGTTTCGTTTGTAGAGGAGGATAAGAGATCTAATGTGACGTGAGGAATAGAATGCGTCCAAGGAGGTATATTTGACAAAAACTTTGGCATTGTTGGAGGGAATTGCAGATTAAGTTTCAATAGTATTTGTTGGAGTCTGTAGTGGAATGGTTTCGATAATCTAGGTTTCTGGTCGTATGTTGAATGAAAGTAATTTTTGAAAATTGCATGATAGACAGGATTTTGTGGGAAAGATGATATTGAGGCAGCGAAATTTATTGACAGTATTTCTCTTCGTTGTCTTAAGGTGGGTTCGTTAGCGTTGCAAAGGACTTTTGCTACAGGGCTAGTTATGAAAGCACCTGTAGCTATTCTTATAGCAGTATTATGGATTGCTTCGAGCGATTTTAGTCGATGCGATTTTGCTGAAGAATATATTATTGATCCATAATCTAGCTGTGAACGGATTAATGTTCTATAGATCATAAGCAATGTTTGCATATCTGCCCCCCATTCGTAATTAGATAAAGTTTTAAGTATTCCAAGTTTAGTTTTACATTTGGTTTTTAGTTCTTCCAAGTGTGTAGACCAGGATAGTGTTTTATCAAAGGATAGGCCCAGAAGTTTGATATTATCGTGGTACTTAATCTTTTGATTATTTAATACCAAGTCCGGTTCTTGATTGCCATGGTTCCTCTTTCTAAAATGTATGGCTTTCGTTTTTGAGACGGAGAATTTATAACCTGTCCGTTTCGACCAGTTTGCTAAGTTGTTGATTGTATGTTGGAGATGATGTTGGACTGACGTCAAAACTTTCCCATGGCAGTATATCATAAGATCATCTGCAAATAAACCGATCGCCACTGGTGGGCAAATGTTGTTTGCAATATCGTTTATCGCTATAAGAAACAGTGTTACACTAAGTACTGAACCTTGCGGGACTCCATTTTCCTGGATCATGGTGCTAGAGTAATGGCCGTTATATCTTACTTTAAAACGTCTTACTTTGAAAAAGTTATGGATGTAGTTAAGAATATTGCCGTCTAGTCCGAAATTCTTAAGATTTTTTATTACTTGATGTCTCCAAGTCATGTCAAATGCCTTCTCAAGGTCAAAACATACTGCAATCAGATTAGATTTGTTGGCAAATGAATCACATATATCGCCTTCTAGACGTATTAACTGATCATATGTGGAATGATTTTGCCTGAAACCACTTTGATATATTGAGAGAAGGTTATTGTGCTCTAAAAACCAGCACAGTCTGTAATTTACGATCCTTTCCATCAGCTTACATAGTGTAGAAGTGAGAGATATCGGTCGATAACTCAATGGGTTTGATTTTTCCTTACCCGGCTTATAAACTGGTATCACTATAGCTTCCTGCCAGTTTCGAGGAAAACTGTGGTTGTTCCACATTAAGTTGTATAGCTGGAGTAATTTGGCTTTTGCTTTATCTGATAATTTTTGAAGGAATATAAATGGGATGTTATCAGGGCCCGGTGCTGAATTACGACACCTCTGCAAAGAAAAGTTTAGTTCCCACATGCTTAGCTGTGCGTTAATAGGATTGTTCGTGTCGTTATTAATACAAATGTTAGATGACTCTGCGACTTTCTTATATTCCATGAATTCTGGGTCATAATTTTTGCTGCTGGATGTGTTTGAAAATGTTGTAGCCAGAGTTTCAGCAACTTCACTTGCAGAAGTTACTGTAATGTTATTACATATAAGTGTATTTATTGTATGCGGGGAAGGAATTCCTTTAACACTACGAATCTTTCTCCAAACTTCAGATATATTGGTGTTCTTGTTTAATGACGTAACGTATGCTTTCCACGATTCTCTTCTACTTGTCTTAACAACACGTCTAGCTTTCGCTCTTAGCTTCTTAAAAGAAATTAAGTGTTCTAGCGTAGGATACTTTTTGTATCTACGGAAGGCTCTTTTACATTCTTTGGTAGCTTTTGCGCACTGTTCATTCCACCAAGGTACAGGGGTATGTTGGTGGTTAGCTGATGTTTTACCAATAGTTTCTTCAGCTGCTTCAGTTATGATCTGGGTGAATTCAGCAATTCTATCGTCTATGTTGTCTGTCAAATTTAGGTTGTCAATTTTAGTGTCAATTAAGTAAGAATATTGTTCCCAGTTAGCTTTCGAAAATTTCCACTTAGGTATAAAATTAGTATTTTGGCGAGAAACATTTTCAAACTTGATTATGATGGGAAAGTGGTCACTATCGTAAAGATCTGGAAGTACGTTCCACTTTAGTTCTTGTGCCAGTTGGCTGGAGCATATGGAAAGATCGATGGCAGATAACGATCCAGACGAAGGTGACATGTGAGTCTGTGATCCGTCATTCAATAATAATATGTTTAAGTCATCGAGTACTTTTTCAACTACTTTTCCTCTGACGTTTGTAGTTGTAGAGCCCCAGAGAGTATTGTAGCTATTGAAATCTCCTAAAATAATGTAAGGTGGTGGCAGTTGTTGGATGAGGTTTAACAGTTCAGTGTATTCAACTTTTTGACTATTTGGTAGATAAATACAACATATGGTAATTTTTTTAGGGTGGCTCACAGATATAGCGATAGCTTCAATGTTAGTATTAAGAGCAATGGGATTACTTGAAAGCGTATTTTTAACATATATGGCAACACCGCCACTGGCAATATTAGTATTACAGCGATTTTTGAAGTAAGCAAAGAATCCTTGAAGAGTTCCAGCATGATTGTATTTAAAATTTGTCTCTTGGATGCAAAACAAATCGGGTTTATGTTCTGACAATAACAGTTTGATATTTTCCAAACGGGCACCAAACCCGTTTACGTTCCATTGAGCAATACTGAATTTAGTAAGTAGAATTCGTTGAATGAGTGGAGCTTGCGTCGGATTCAGCAGCAGAGCTATGTATTTGAGAAAGTTTATTTCTTATTCGGGTAAAACGATTTTTTATACCTTTGTTCTTCAGGTTTGGGTAAAGGTCGTTCATCATGTTAATTAACCCTTCAATGTCTTCAGTGTGTTCAAGGGCAACACTGAAGGGGTCTGATGCGCTGTATGCGTTCTCCAGAAAGTCCTTAAAAAGATCGTAACTTAGTGGATAATTTTTGTTATCGTTTTTGATTAGACATTCTACAGGTTTCAAATGTTCTTCAAGAGTTTGATGTATATTGCGGTCACATTGAGATAACTTATATTTTTTAGTCGACTGATCAGGCTTTTTAAATGATTCAGAGTTTTCAGGCAGATTCTGTGTAGTATTCGAGTTATCCGCCACAACTGTAGTCCCGTCTTCTTTCGGTGTTTCGCTGGACGTACTACTTGATATCTGTCTTTTTAGACTTTTGTTGGGTGGTGCTTCATAAGGAACTGCTGCATTGGTTTGAGAACATTCGGTGTTTGTGATAGCATTGCTATTTTGTCCATCTGTTGCAAGGACGTTACTCTGATCTATTTGCGCGACATTATTCAGATCTCGTGTGTGAATGACGTTATTATGATCTTCCGTGTTAATGGTGCCACTACTGCATTGCGCTGCTAGGTGTCCGGGTTGTTTACATAGATAGCATGAGATACCGTCAGCTGATAAAAAAATTCTGTATGAAGAATCTTCATGTTGTATGAGAATGGAATCTGGCACTTCGGGACAATCTTCGGAGATGTAAATCTGGCGACGAAAGCTTAAAATATGCGAGAATCCCTCGTCGCCGAGACCAGCACGAAGAAATGACATTGGTGAGACTAATTTTAAATGTTTTGCTATAAGAGCATTTTCAATTACCTCGTGTGGTATAGTTGGAGATACGTTTGATAAGACAATCCTTTTTGCGGGCGTTATCAAACGTCGCAGCTTCAGTCTGTGCGGTCCCACTTCAATTTCGTTGCATGTTACTGTAATAATGCGGTCAACTATTTCTTTGCTTGCAAAGTAAATGCAAAATCTGTTGTTGGAAATTTTGGAGGCGAAACGGATGTAACTGGGATTAATAATTTTAGATATGGACTTAATATAATCAAGTTGTGCTAAACCATCTACAGTATCAATAACTATGGCCTGCTCTTTTTTGGGGTATATGGTGCGTTGGGTACTAGCAACAGCAGAAAAACTGCGTTGATTATTAACATTGCCACGGGTAGTTTTAGATGAGGTCAAGGACTGTAAAGTTTGGGGAATATTATTAGAATTTGCCATTTTGAAAGGGATCAAAGATAAACAGGGACAGGGTCAGGTAAGACATGTGTCCCCTTTATCACACGCGCACAAAATAATCGCAATTCACAGAGCACTTTCGAATACAAACTTCTCGTACGAAAGCCGAAACGTGAATCATTTATAATCTTTGCTTACTTTTCACTGTCGATAAAACAACTGAGGTGTTAGTAATTTTTGAGTTTTTACTTTATTACATTATCTATTGTTTTACACAGCTTGCCAATACAAACTAAAACTGTTTATTAGGTCTTTGAAGTTATAAAAGAAAAGGGGGTTGACGTAATTAATATAGAAAGTTATTCAAAGGGCGGAAACATTAATAACAACAATAAATGAATAATAGTGCATAAAACAAAAGCAAACAGCTTAGAGGAAACATTTCTATTAAGTGGCAATATTTTAATAGCATTTAAATTAAAATATAAAGACATAACAAAGTTATTAATATCAAAACTTGCAATACTGCACATTTCTTTCAATTTAACTGAGCCTCCGTCTAGTACCGTTTACGAGATTCTAATGCATGCTTATTTTGGACACCTTGTATCATTTAATATATTCTCAATTGTCATATTCTTTGTATCCGAAGATCGTGTTTAGTTTGTAGCTTGTACAATGTTCTTCCAGTGCTTTCTATCCTGAGCGTTTCTTGTGTTTTCTTCCATTTTGGTACCTGTCAATCTTTCGATTTCATCCAACCGTCTTCTAGGTGATCTACTTTTTAATCATTTACCTTCAACCTGGAGCATCAGCACTTCCAGATCATCGTCTGTCCTTTGTGATATATGGCCAAAGAATTGCAAGATTCTTCTTTGGATTACAGTTATTAGTCTGATATTTTCGACAATTTCTTGAATTGCAAAATCATTTGTTTGATGTTAGGTCCATGAAACCCTCAACAGCCTCTCCAGCACCACATTTCAAAGGCAGAGATTTTATTTGTATTACTTTTTTTCAACTTCCAGGTTTCCACTGCATATAAGGCAATGGGGAATACGAGTGTGTTCACGAGTTTGATTTTGGTGGTTTTGGTTATGCTGTGATTTTTCCATATTTTGTATAATTTTGTCACGGCCAGGAAAAAGAGGCTATCGTGATTAGCAATGACACCGATTTATTGGTCTTGCTGGTTGTTCATGCTCCAGCCAACAAACAGTTGAAGATGACTGTACCGAAGAAAGGTAACGAAGAAGAAAAAAATTGCTGTATTGGAGACATTCGGCGTGGTATCGGGGAAATTATAAATTGAAGAAAGAGAACATCCTTCATTTCCCCGATACCTCGCTGAATGTCTCCAATGCAGTAAACTTTTTCTTCTTGGTTACCTTTCTTCGGTACAGCCATCTTCAACTGTTTGTTGGCTGAAGCATGAACAACTCACAAGACCAATAAATCGGTGTCATTGCCGATCGCGATAGCCTCTTTTTCCTTTTTTGATTTGTCAGTTGCAGTAAAAACGATCTTGGTGTCAGCATCACCTTCTGCCTGAATCACTTTGCAGCCAGCTTGCTGTAAGTGTACCATGATAAGAGCAACCAATTGCATCTTGTTTTTACTATTGGTTCGAAATTCTACTCGTGATATTCCACTTCCACTTTCACTTCAACAGGTGTAATAGTGGATGATATGCGCAAATGTTGTTCGTGTTTTGTGCTGTGGGTTCTTCACCATAACCATCTGGCCTCCCCACTTCCCTGAACCCTTTATATAATACACTTGGAGCGAATATTACGAGTTCATAGGTGTTCATGATTTTTTTTGGCCAAACAGAAAAAGTTACATTTTTACCCCCTCCATATCTCCGTAATACTTTACTGGAACGCAAAAATGCATAAGTCCATTTTTATTGTAAATTAAATTTATCGAAATAACACATAGAAGCATTAAGGCGGGTTCCAGCTCAAGAGCAAGGCAACAAACAACGCTAGGCATGGTACAATTCCAAAAGGAAAAAATCATATTAATAGGATGTTTGCTTAAGGCCTTTCTGCGCTCCCAATGAAGGTGTACTCAACCCTTAGGTTCGCCTAAGCTCTCAATTCCTAAACATCACACAAACAGCCAAATTTAACTTACAAAATATTAAATATGATGGAATTGCTTAGTAATAAACCATACCGAACTTAGCTCGAATTCCAGCGGTTTGAATTGTCAACAACCTCGAGCTTGTCGATATGAAAATGGACAACTTCAGTTCAAAGCGTCGGTAGAGATATGTTTTCAGGGCTATGTCGACGTAGAGCGTCTCTATACAGGATGGTTAGGGAAGGATTGGTGGGAGTACGATAAAAGTTTCTTAGATTATCTGATCAGAAGTCCACTGCACCACAGCGACACGAAAAATGGAATTTCAAATTGGTAGATGTGCATTGGCAATAATTAAATTCGATGACATCGATATTACCCCGAAGATAGGTCTATACTCCCAAAATGACGCCACACGTAATAAAAACTCTCAAACCATCCATAATCTGCTTCCTAGAAGGTCGTTGCCTGATTACTGTTGCCTAGCAAACTTGAGCTTGCGCTTATCAAGTGACAGTGGCGCTCAATTTTTAACGTTATCTGATAAGTGCACGAATTTAACACTTTACTTAGACCCTACCATGTCAGTTTACTTAACGACTGTGGAATGCTCATCAGATTGTATAAATTATCCATACTTAACTGTAACATATATGCCATTTTTAACACAGTTATTAATTTGTACGTAAAACGAATTAGCAGAGCCTGTGTAAATCTATATTTTTTAGTGTATACAGTATAAAGAGTATGAAGAAATTATTAATTTCCAAAATGTTTAAGATGTTTCAATAACATGGTGACACAGCTTATATATTAAATTAATTGTAATTCTGTTTGAAATATTATAAAATAATAGTGGGTAAAATGTTCTAAAATATTAAAAGATATAACTCATTGTGTTGCTTGCGATCTACGATTAAGTAGTATCCGATAAATTACTCTTATATAGACTACATACCTACCAATTAGTTATAAACCCTGGAGTTAGCGGTTGAGATGGATCAGTGGTAGAAGCCACAATTTCTAGCCTTAAAAATTTTGGGTTTAAACTGTAGTAACTCCAACGGCTACAAAAATCTTGTGTCCACGTGAACAAGGCTGACAACGACGACAATCCCAGGATATAACAAATCCCATTGCAAAATAGTACTTACCTACCAATGAATTAGAAGTAGTGGAATTAGAAGTGGGAATGGATCTGTGGTAGAGCCTTTTACCCTAAGCCAGAAAATTTTAACTTAATCCCAGTAACCGCATAACATTTCGTCGACTTCAACGACGCTGACGAAGACAACAAACCCTGGGCTTATCGAATTTAAAGGCAGGACACTTTTTACTGGTTAAACGCTCGTTAGGACACGTCAATACTTAAAAATGCAAAGCTCATCCTAATCAAGCCTCAACTGTTTCGCAACAGCTAGTTGCCCGACTATTGCTCAGGGAGATGGGGTGGTTCTAACGTAACAAGACGTTAATTAGGGCAAGGTGCTGTCACGATGGTTATAATTGAAACGAAACAGGAAAACGGGCGCCATGAGTTTTATAATCAGGGTTGAAAGAAAGTTTCTCAGCAACCCCCTTTAGAAATTTCAAATCCAGGAGAAGTTTGACGTACTTCAGCGCTCCTGAGAGTCGGTCTCAACTGTTTCGGAACTTACCTTGGTTGGTTTTCTGCTCTCGCCGGATCACGTTATATAAATTTTCACAAAAGTGAGCACAGCACATACAATTGTCGATAAACACATGCAGGTATCATAAAGGAAACAGTTAAAAGGTGAAATGCGTCTATTGAAAATTAAATAGGCAAATATATCTTGAACAATAATGAACAAAGTGGCTAGTATAGTTAAATTAACTCTAATAGATAGCCAAATATGATACTACTAAAGCTTATCCGTGTTGGTAAATGTACATCAAAGGCTTAAATGGCATGGGCATTGTGAACGCGCTACGCTGTTCTAACTATAGACACAACAACACAACAATAAATGCGTCACGTCACATAATGTCAAAAAGCGTAGCACTGTATAATTTAGAGATTCACAATACAAAATATAGTTCACAATACCTGTTTGGTGGCCGGGGAGCGTTGATTGGGAGCAGCTGGAAGGTGCCTCGTAAGAAACGGTAGAAGAAGGTTAAGAAGAATGGGCACTGGGTAGCATCGGTTGTTGGTAGTGGCAATAACGAACAGCCGCTTGCAAGGGTGTTTACGACTGGGAGATGATAACTTTGACGATGGCCGGAAAGTGGAATAGCCCTTTTCTCAAAGGCGGGTAGAGCAGAATGGATCCTCGCATGTGGCGAGTAATAGAGGTGGTGTTTCGACTATTACTTACACCGCGCTTCTTTTAAACTTGGCATTTTATTAAAACGTAACTCGTAATAGAATCCGTCACGACGGTGATTGCACTCATTGCAGCTATACAACTGAGTAGGTCGTTGACACTGTTTATGCTGCCCGGGACCACCAGAGACCATCCCCTTATCTTAGAAAAGGGGAGACGATACAACCATTAGATGCTTACTAAAACAAACCCGGAAGAAGAGTGTCGAGAAAGTCAAGCCACGCTACCAGAATCAATGAGGGAAACGCACGTGTGCCTCTTGTGCGCTCCGTCTAATTTATATGCAGACATCGCTATCTCACAAGATCACGCCAGAAACCTCGGGCTCTGTGCAGCTCGAACGATATGCAAGTATCAGCCTGTAGAGACACGCTGGAATTTTGGCGAGCAAAAAACCACGGTCTCGCATAAATCAAGCAGTTATCCTGCATTGCCTTCAAGACGAGAGTCACATGGCACACCTTCAGAATGGATTTTACTGAAGACTGTCAGGCACGCTTTTACGGGAAAACTTAAGTTATAAGAAGTGCGAAAGAAGTTGCTAAAGGTTCGGGTTCGAACTCCTGTTGTCCAAATGAGCCTAATTACGGCGGGAAAACCTGCCGATTTTTAAAATTGAAGCTCAGATGAATTTTGTCCTAACACAATACTGTTTATCAATTAATTATGGAGTTACCAGTGGAGATGAATGAGTGATAAAGGTTCTGATTCTAAGCCAGAAAAGTTGGGTTTAAATCGCAGTAATTCTAGCTACAAAAATCTTTTGTCAACTTCAACAAGGATTTAACAAACTCAAACGCAAAGCAATACATGTCTACCATGAATTTTATATTCTCTGGGATTAGCAGTGGAAATGTGTCATGACAGAGTCTCTGATACCAAACCCTTCAATTTATATTCAAACCCCAATGACTCTAACGACTACAAAAATCTTGTGTCGACTTCAACAAAGCTGATAACGATGAAGATCCCTGGATTTAACGAATTCAAACGCAAGACAATACATGCCTACCATGAATTATAATCCCAGGGGTTATCAGTGAAGATGGATCAGTAGTATATATTATTATTCTAAGCCAAAACATTTATGTTTAAGCCCTAGTAACTACAAAAACCTTTGTGACTTTCACAAGGCTGACGATAACGATGATCCCTGGATTTAGTTTCATAATACATCGACATACTTGAAAAAACTTATAAATAAGTAATAAAAGATAAATGGCTACAAATACAGTTTTGTTTTTTAACAGCTAAACCAATTTAGATGAGTAAGTAAACAAACAGTAAATACAGTTTGTGAAGAAATCCATTCAGTAATATCTTACATCCACTTGTTAGTGTAATAATTCCTGCAATACCAACAGCGCCCTATCTAAATGGCCTGGCGTTATAGCTAAAATATCTCGAAAGCAATGAAATAAAATAGCTAGAAACCCACAAAAAATGAATACATAAGAAATCTGTAAAGGGCTTTACGTAGAACTTCCTTCGCAAGTGGACGTTGAGACAATAAATAATTTTAAAAATCAAAAGAAACTAAGTGTAAAAATGTGTTCACGTTCCTCATAATACTGAAATAATAAAAGGACACACCTAGCAATGCAAATTAAATAAATTTTCCAATAAAAACTATTACTGGCGAAATTTGCAAGCCCACGGGTATCTTTCACATTATCACTTTTCTCTATCACTTACAAAATTTACCCTGTATATTTTTAGTCCCATTTTTGCTAAAGGAAAAGAAATAAGCTGTTTGCAAATTATTGCTTTTTTCTATTTCTCAGTTAAAACAAAATTTAAAATCGTTTTAAATTTTTAAGCTACTCACCCTTTATATATTTGTCCGAAATTTTCTAGGTTTTATGTCAGGTAGACATATAATCGACATGCAAGTCGAACAAAGAGTTCTCGAGTTATACAGGCAACAGGCAAACAGACAGTCAGAATTGAGAAAACCTGTTTTCCGTCATCGACAAACCCTGAAACGGGACGATTTGGAGAAATCTCAGAAAGTGTTTTTGCGATCACAATTCTTTCTTCGTCTTTTAGAAAGTAAAATGGAGCCGAATTTTCTTCCATACAAATTCTGTGGCAACGATATGTTTTGGAACAATGGAAAATCAACTTTGTAGCAGTGACGCTAAATTTAAAAACTGCGAAACTGTTCCAATAAAAAGGTTCTGTAAATTAAAAAGAAAACCTAAAGTGTATTTTATCATAAAGTCTTTTACATTTTATACCGGCTAGCTCATTTGCCAAACAGAAGAAGCAAATATTAGGAAACCTGTACAGGGCTTTACTCAGAACTTCCCTAGCAAGTAAACGTTGTGACATTAAACAATTTTAAAAATTAAACGAAAATAAGGGTAAAAACGTTTCACGTTCGTAATTATACTAAAACACTTGGCA
The DNA here is from genome assembly GCA_940337035.1 of Agriotes lineatus. Classification (NCBI taxonomy): domain Eukaryota; kingdom Metazoa; phylum Arthropoda; class Insecta; order Coleoptera; family Elateridae; genus Agriotes; species Agriotes lineatus. The sequence goes on along the minus strand of CALNHX010001222.1, from coordinate 64,533 downwards.
ATGCAAATTACATCAATTTTCAAACAAAAAATATTACCGGTGATGGGATTCGAACTTCAGCCCCTGCGAACGAGCCTGCGTGTGCGATTTTAATGATCGGCGCGGTAGCGCAAAGTAAAGCAGAAGTTCTCTGCCTCGCCTCCCATGGACGCTCCCGATCGGTGGGATGTGGCTGCATTAAATACAACACATTCATTGTTGACCCTTATTTTTTAAAACCTTTCTCTGGTATCTGTTGGTTTACATTTTCCTCAAGGGTAAAGCCTGAGCTATGTGGAAATTATCACCTTTATCTAGTCCGCAGTTGAAGTAAAAATAAACAACATCATATTTTTTTAAGGTGCTCACTATGTATATAATGGGTCCTAAATTTGCCCTTTTTCGTCAAGGATAAAAACCTGACGTATGTGTAAAATATGACTTTCAATATGTAATAGTTCTTGAGTTAAAGCAAAACAGAATTTTATTTTTTAAGGTGCTTACCCTGTGTATATAATTTAGCGATATTTTCTTGGCTTTATGCCAGGAAGGCATATAATCCGCAAACAACATATCGTCTTCTTCTAACAAACAGTTTTTAAGTTATATCGGCAATCGACAGATAGACAGATGGAATTAAGAATCCCTGTTTTTCGTCATCTAGGGACCCTGAAACGTGAAGATCTGAAGAAATCTCGAAATATAAATTCTTAGTTATTACAATACTTGCTTGGTCTTTTAGAGAAGGGAAGCAAAACTTGATGATAATGTTGAAAAATATGACAAATACGAAAAAATTATAACGAAAACCTGAAATCAGAACAAAAGGCGGGTAGTTTATAAAGTACCATAAATAATTGCATTATACAGAATTTTTTTTCAATAATGTAGAATACTTTTGGGTTGAGAATCTACAATATATGTATTTAGCCTGAGTTCATTTCCTAGCAGGTTTATACACACCTACTAAAAACCTTTAGTAAAAGCATAATAATGGATATAAACCTTTTGGATATTAAATATCGTTTTTCTAAATGTAATTGCAATGCGTTTTTATTATAATTGTATTTAATTTCCATTAGGAAGAAAGCTCCATGCTGTTTTGGAAAAACTAATATTAAAGTAACATTTTTATAACATTTCTGTAGTACTGTTTGATATAATTATATTTCACACTATATCGTGGTATTACAGAAGTTTGTGTTATTTGTATGCGATTTTCCCAAACGACAATAGCAAGTACGTACATTTTCGAGTCAACTTATTGACATCGCTTTCTAGAATTACCAATTTTCTAAAATTATATTACAATTTTTAATAATCACCAATTTGTACTGTTGGAAAAACAAATATTAATTAATGTTACTGGCATTTCCCTCAATTCAGGTAGCGAAACTTATAAAGACAATATTAAATATACAGAGAATTTGTACATTGACGTAATGATATTAAGTTGTCCCCGTTGATGAAAAACTGTGGGTTATCCAAGATGCGTCGCGATATCGTTTGAAGGGAAAACCGTTCAAGCAAATATACTTCATTTCCTGAATAAAAATGGTAAATTTGTTTTCTGAAAAGCATCCCGATATATCATTTCTCCTTGCTTGGAGACAGAATATTGCACACACAGAAATGCTACTTTTTTAAAATATTTTATGTAACGGTTAAGAAATTACTTTGCTAATTAATATGAACTATGAAAAAAAATTCATCGTAGGTGTTTCTACAAACTTCGTAGCCAAATGCAAAATTTAAAATTGGATTAGACAAATAAAAGAAAATGTACATGAATTTAACGTGACAGAGTAGCCTACACATGTTGTCTATATGTAGATATGGCGAAGACGTTTTACAGGTTAAAAGACACAGATATTGCTTGATCATAACAAAATAACGCCATTACTGGGTACAAAAAATACGATGCGGTTATGAGCGCACAAGAGCCACATATAATAAGAGGTAGTACACACGGGAATAGTTTCAATCATTTACTTTTAAATATAATTATGTACGAAAACATAGATAACATAGAAAACAGATATCGAAAGAACACAATTAAGCTAATAAAATATACCAAAGATAGCGTAGTGCTTAGTATCAAAGAAGAGAAAACAATCAGTGGAATGGCTTCATTTAAGGGGTTTTAAGTATAATTTGTAAATTAACCGAAGAAAACTAAGTCTTACAATAAGCAAAAAACATGGCCTGTGTTAATTAACACTGATCACAAACTGCGTAGGTAATTAATTCACATACTGGGGACAGTGGCGTGTGATGTATATGCAAGACCCGTAAAGCAAGCTAATTAAAGCAGCTTCCGTCTTACACAAACACTTAATAAGTAAAATGAGACGGAAAACGACCCTACAATATGAAAAAACTAAATAAAATCAGCTATCAAAATCAGTGGGTAGACACAAAATTAGTACTGAAATGATAAAAACGCTGTAGATGAAATGAGATTAAAAAATTATAACAGTAATTTCAAATAAAATTTGAATAACGTCTAAATAGCCGAAACGAATTCTTCTTCATAAAAAGATGTCTATAGTCAGAATAATCGTTTTAATTTGATATGCAAAGAAGGTAATGCTGCATGTACACTGTCGCGGGACGCCTAAAGTCGAGGTAACTGGCAATCCTTTTAGTTAAAATACACTTGGACACGAAGACTGAAGCTACTGTTGCGAGATTAATAAGAAAAATTAAGTACAAATACTTCCATTTATTTTTCTGCCGTTTACAGAACACTTAAGTTTAATACCGTTGCTTCTTAACTTTACTTATTAACTTCTTATTAACTACTTCTTATTAACTACACTAATTCTAAGTCCAGTTTGACCAAGAAAACTCGGTAGGCGTTTACAAATTTCCAAGTGACCCCATCAGAGCAGTTCTAATTTTTGGACTTTTGGCACGTACATGCGGACGTGAGAGTTCATAATACTTTTATGATTTGACAAATTTGAAGCTTTCACACGATGAAATTTGTCAAGCTCGATCCCTCGCAAATGTTTTACAATGCTGCTACAAGAATTTGCCCCCGCCGGCACAAAATTTTTACGATTGAGTTGCAACAGTTGCACTTCTGATCACGTTCTGGCCATATACCTTTGCCTAAATTTTCGGCGTACGAAGTAAACCCTGCATAAATTTACTCTAATCTATTCGTGAGATTAAAATATTTCTAGCTTCCCAGAGAAAGGCACGTTTCTAAACACCGGCTAACATTCGCTTGTTGTAATTTTAATATTACATTTTGCCTACGAATTCTACCTTAAAATATTTATGATACAAATGGCTTATAGCTAACTAAAGTACAGTTTCCTACAACCGCGTATAGTTCATTTCATTAAAGAACGCACATCGTAACACATTAGATAAAGGTATTTTCTACAATTATTTTTTAGCACAAATATAATTTATAAAATTGTTAATCTAGGTCAACTTATAGAAAATACTATAGAATTTAATGTGTCAACGTATCTGTGTTTTGTAGACTACCGATGATTGCGTTCAACGGAAGGCAGTAAGAAACATCCTTTATCTAATAGACTTGTCTGTCTGGGACGCTGATCCGTCCGGGACGCTGTTTCAGCAGCCAAACCGTATGAGATAGAGAAAAAAATTATTAAAGTTATATGTTTGGAATGGTCATGTCAGCTCAGGAACCGAATTTCAGTCACGTGACACTTCCGGTTTTCGAGAAATCACAAAAAAGACCGTTTTTCAAATAGAACGCGTATTAAATAAAAATGTTTCAGTGGCCAAACGGAGCTGCGACCCTCTGCGCCTTAAAACGTCGATCGGGTTAGGCAACCACTTTGACACCTTCCAGGTCTGGGTGGTTGCCTAACCGATCGAGGTTTGAAGGCGCGTTAAATGAGACATTTGTCTCACTGGACTGCTAGTAATATATTAATAAAGAAGAGAGTACACCTAGATATAGTTTTTGTAATTGAACACTGTATAGATCTGGTTGCAACAAAAAAAAAAGGGAAAGAGGAGAACAGTTAACGAAACATAGTTCACCATTATAGGAATTACCAAAATATACATAGAAAAATTAATGCTCTACATATTTAAGAAAAAATATTTTACCTCCAATATAAGGATAAGATGAAGGCAAACAACATGGAGAATTAGATATAACCGCTAATAATACTAAATATTAACAGTATATTCATGCTAATACAGTAACTATGCTGAAAAGGTTTTGTAAACCTTAAGCCTTATGTGGCGGCAAAAATGTAAAACGTACATGGTGGGAGGTGGTACCTGGGCACCACTGTGTATTTTGAATGGTGTTGCGTGGGTTGTTGTATGTTTGTGTGCCTGTGCGTACCAAAAGGTAATGTTGACTGTTGTTTTATGTCCAGTCATCTCTCATGTGTGGTCCAGTCTACGTTGTGATCTTGTTGAATTGTAATCAGCTTAGTTCAAATGGGGGAAAAAAGAATGTCTACTGCTCGTGGTAATACTGCTTGTGCTTCTTGTGATGGAAAATGTGTTAATACCGCTTCTAGAAGCAATGAAAAATCTAGTAGTAGAGCTTTAGGAAACGGTAGAAGCCGCTAGTCCCCACCATATATAATACCAGATGATATCTAGACTTTGTGTTCGTTATACATTTTCCTGTGGTAGTTAATGGTTTTCGATATAGAGTGACGGTTGAAGATGTCGCTAGATTGTATGAAATGTCTGATGAGGAATTTAGTGATTCATTTGAAGATGGTAACGACGAGGATTATGTGCCACCAGCAAACGATGGAGATTCAGATGTAGACGATGTTTCCACTGGAGAGTGTACCTATCAAAATAGAAGTGGAGATCAACAGCGACGACAATGTGGAATTTATTACAGAAGCAGGGACTACTGCAACGCCACCAACTGCTGATGTTTATCGTAGATGTAATGCGACCATTTGAAACACGACCCCGTCTCAAATCCGGTTGTATAATATCATGCGAGAATCAAGCAATGGGCTTTAACATTAGCGAAAAAACTGTAATATACTTATCTTGGCATTACAAAGGTTCCGACCGCAATATATTACCAGCGACAATTTCTCACATCACTACGTTTTGCTCACATGCTGAAATCAGATGGACTCATTCTAGTTGATACTCTTAGAAAAAACAAACCTTATATTCCCGGACCTTTTAGCTAAAATTGAACAAACGCTTTTTTCAAGTTTGTTTTCAATGTATTAGATGTAGTAACTCTAACTGCTTACATTATCTACACTGAAAAGAATTCCACAAAGTATCAGAACACAAGTAAGAGAAGAATTTTTTTAAAAGATCTAGCTCGTAATCTCTGTTTGCTAGCTGTGAATCAAGGAAGCGACAATCCCATGGTATTGCAAAATCAGTTTACGAAGAACGCCATTGAAAGTGTCCCCGAACAGGATTCTTCTAGACGCATTGCAGTAAAGGGCGTATGCAAAATGTGATATCTCAGGGACGAGAATAAAACAAGAAAAGCCCGCAAGATGTGTAGCATTTGTAACAATTCACACACAATTCAGCACAAGGGTTCGAGGGTAAAATGTTTCAATGCCAGAAGAAGTAATAGTAATTCATTTTATTTGATATTTTGTAACGTTAGAAACAGAAAAACAACAATAAAAATATATAAAAATATTGAAAACACTGCTATTTTCTTTGGTTTTCCAGGTACCACCGTCCGCCAGAATGTGTTGATTTTTTGTCAAGGCTACAGAAACGCGACACTCCATGCCTCCCGATACATGTATGTTTCAAAATATACTTAAAATTATATACTTACAGATGTCCTAAGAGCTGAAGGTGATTCGTCTTTCAAAAACGGAATATTTCATATTCTATACCCTAAAAGTACCCGGGTATCACCTTCAGCCACATAAGGGTTAAGAACGACTAGCAAAAAATGCATATAAAAGCAATACGCAACAAAGAAGATCAATTGGAAAATCAAACGCGTGCTGCAAGGAACAAATCTGAAAACATTCAAACACCTTACTATAATTGAATGTATTTTTACTTCCGTTTACAATAAAGGAAGTATTGGATTCACCCCAAAAATTCGAAATTGAGTTTTTAAAAGATCTTCACGTTGTAGAGTACCCTGAACACAAAAACCATATTTTTGTTCATTGGTCTGTGTCCAGTGCCGGTTTTACATGGGTGCTATTGGGTGCTGTAGAACCGGGCGGTAAATTTGTCTTGGGCGGCGCGCGGAGTGGCCATAAATATCTGATATCACATTACCTTTGGAATCAACACTGCTTTATTAAAGTGATGAATCCAACTAAACTAAATGTCATTAATGTCATCACAACTAAAATTTCTATCTGTCAAAAATTATTTCAGATTGCAATAAGTAATGGAGTTAGAACAGGAGATTTTTATAATCGAGTCGTAGGCTAAACTGCAGAATCCGGGGCACATTTCCCTCCCCTTATTGCATTTTATTACATTACATAGGTACCAATACTTATCGTAATTGAAATATAATGCAAACCAATATTTATAAGTAGCTAATTCCATTGCTACCGGGATCTCAGATATTTATGGCCACCCTATAACCAGCGTACATACATCAAGTATAAGCCGTTCACGACCTTTTTGCGACAGAGTTGGCTATGATTTTTGCTTTTCATGTTGGACTAACTGATTCGATGATGTAGCGGATGCAATTTTTTTTTCTGTCAGTGTCGGTTCGACATTTTCTTGCCACCACATTGCCAGGTTTATTATTTTAATATTCGTAAGAAAATAAATGATTTATCAAATGTGTAAAAATAATTTTAATTTCCCTCAAAGGAAAAGTCAAAATGCCCAAAATAATTTTGTTACAACAAAAAATTTTCATTAAATGCTGCTACTTCCAATTTAAAAAGGACAGACCAAATTTAAAAGAACGCGAGTCGATGTGGAGACTAGAGAATATCCGGCAACAATGTACCTATTCAGAAAATATAACCTTAAACTGAAAACAACCTAACCTAACATAAAAAGTGTCAATTTCCATGAGGGAGTTTAGTTGCAACAGAGGTTCTGCCAACAAAATTACTAGATGGTCATAGCCTCACCTGACCCAAAAAGATCGTGAACGGATAGAGACACTGATGCCAAATGTTGGAACTTGTCTAGAGTGCCTAGGACAGTGCTTTGGGAGGTATTTCTGAGCTTAACTATCAGATGGCAGCACAAAGTTCTACCAATTACAGTGGCTATATACAAGACAGTGTGGCCATAGGGATGTCTTCGCCGCTATTGGTCGACGCGAATATCCGCCATTAACAGGCAAAATATTTAGTTATTTTTAAGTTGTTCTCAAAGAGGTTGGTAGAAGCTGTTCATTTGGTTATGGAAGAAAATAAAACCTTCAAATCTGATAATTGTAAATTGTCAGTGTCAAATAATTCATTAGCGTCGCAAGCGGGTCAAATTTTATCATTTATTGCCCTGAAAAACTAATATTCTGCACAGTATTTAAATGTGACAATTTATAATTATGCTATTGCTGTAATAGCACAAGATGCGTTCGACTTGGAATATATGATAAAGAGATTACATCGGTGCTACGATAAATGGGGCCTTAGCATAAGTTTAGAGGAAACGGAGTATTTAGTAGTCAACTCGAAAGCACAATATGAAGTCTTAATAAATGAAGATGTCGCAGTAAGACAAGTAGAAAGGTTTAAATACCTCGGTGCTACAATACAATCGATGAAAAAGGTTTGGGAACAGAAGAGATCAGAACTCGAATAGTACAAAGTACTTAAAATCAATTTGATGGGACAATACTATCTCTACCAAAAACAAAAAAAGAATAGGTAAAGTAATGGTAGAGTCGGTGCTATATTATGGCAGTGAGGTATGGACTGTAACAGCGGAAATGAAACGAAGACTAAACACAGACGAGATAGAGTGACGAACGAGGAAATAAGACGCAGAATGGAGGCACCAGAATCAGTTGTGGACAGAATTGTAGAATGGAGGAGACGACGTGGCTTATGAAGATCTTTAAATGGTCGCCGCCGGTTAAGAAAAAAAGAGGTAGATCACGCAAACCGTGGAATGAGGGTATTCGGAGAGCCATAGAGGAACCTGGAAGAAGACCAAGCACAGAACAGGGAGGTTTGGAGACAGGAAACAGGAAGACGGCATTTAGCTGTATTGTAAACTACCATAACTGAAACCGGTTGTAAACTTCATGTAACACTCTAAAGCACCACGAACGAACGCCAATGAGAAATGTCAATGTCCAAAAATAACACTGCACGTGTAGCTAACATCAACTAGTTAAAATAACTAGCGCCAAAATAATGACCACTTAAAAACGTTCGATTATTTCGAAAGGCACTGTATATCTCTACGCTCAAATTTGCCTGTTAATGGCGGCCAACAATCGTATGGCCACACTGTCTTGTATATAGTCACTGTACTACCAATTACAGTCGCTTTATATGTAACAGTCTGGCCATATATGGTCACGATTCCCATTGGTGCCGCCATTTTATGTCTTGCGTCATTTTGACAATAACATTTAAATTTCAAAAATGTCAAAGTCACATTTACTCAAATAAAATAAGTTGACATTCAATCAACAAAAATCGTTTAAAATGCGAGTACATAGTTAAAAACTGATCATAATTTTAGAAACAACTAGAATTATAATTTATTAAGGGTAAGCTGACGAGGTTTAAAGAAATTTATCAATTTCAAATTTTTTTTCAGGTATGAGGTATTGCTGTGCAGTCGGATGCAAAAGCAAATCTGAAAAATGTGTGCTAACGGAAACTTTCCTTAGGAATAGGGACAGACGGAACTTATGGACAAAAAAATTAATAGAGAAAATTGGTGCCCGAATGGAAATTCAAGAATTTGTAAAAAGCATTTTGCACATCGTATGTGTGAAAAAGCACGAGTTGGTGGCAAAGAAGACTTAAGGATAGGATGCTGTTCTAACATTATTTACTTTCTCATCGTCTGCTTCGGAGCCTACAGCCCATTGACAATACCAATGTCTTTATAAACAACTGGACAAATTTTAAAATTACATTAGCCGTCAAAAAAACTGTGTTTATCGACGTTTAAATTTTAGGTATGGAGTCTTGTGCATTTGACTGCAAAAATAGGTCTGAACATGGTATTAACGTGAAAAGCTTCTCTATAAATAAAAAAGCGGGACTTGTGGTCAAACAGGTTAATCGAGCATATTAGAATAACATAAAAGGTCAGAATAGAATCTAAATGTAAAATCATTTTATGTAAATTTAATAAAATGCGTATTGTTAATGTAAAACATATTGCAACTTTTAATCAATTAGAAAAGTTTATAATATTCAAAGTCATCGGTGTTCGTTTAAGAATAGCTGAAACGAAAACGAAAAAGCAAAATACACAACGAAGCAAATACAGTTGTACTTCTGTGGCAATGCACAATGTAGGCTATATAAATTAAGTGGGAAATGATGAAAAATAATTATAAGCGTATTAGGCTGAATACTCATTGTTTTATTAGTTTTGGGATCACTTTAAGCTCTGTAGATTTATTATTATTTATGTGAGCACTAACTGTAAATAGAATTTATAATATCTCATTGATACGACATTGTTTGTTTTACTATTTAGTCATATATTTACTTATACTAAGCATTTATTTAATTAAACTATTTTCCAACACCAACCCCGCCACTGGAGGCAGCCATATTCTGTCTTATGTTATAAGTGACATTTCATATGGCCAGACTGTTGTATATAAAGGGACTGTACTACCAATCGGAGCCAGTTACTACCTCTGCTATCAATCATGATCGTGGCCAGCTTCATTCATACCCGCTGAGCGTGTAAAGCGTTAGCGGAAACAGATGAAGCTGGCTATGACCATGATATGATCAAGTAGTGGCGCCATTTGTTAGTATTATCGGAAAGTACCTCCCCAGGAGCCGTTCAAGATCATCCAAATCGGAATTTTGATATCAAAGGAACCAACAGTGAGTCTCTCTCTTGTTTGATTTATGTACGCTGGTATAACTCTAGCGGTCACCTACGATATTTGTATTACTCACACTCACGTCATTAGCACTTAATAAAGTTGGCACGACGACGAAGAAAGCATATTATCATGTCCGGCATAGTATATTTGTATATTATGTTATTAGGAGTAAAAGTGTTACTTTATGTGGTGAGACCGGACGCGTTTGACTGACGAGCGTAAACGAGTAATACAAGTCCGGGCCTTGCACACAAAGTCACAGAGGTTTGATGAACACGAACAAACCTCTTAGCATTTAAACAATCTGAGAATATATACCGCCCGGTCTTTAATTACTGGATGAATTGATAAGAAACTTCAAAAAGAAAATCTCTGTAAAGATATATTGGGTTAACGCCCTAAAAACGATTTTAGCGTTATAAAATTTTTAGCAACACTAAAGTTGGCATTTATGGGCAGTAATGAAAAGATAGGCGAATATCATAATGGCAATTATTTGGGTGCGATAGAACTATTGTCCCAATATAGCCTTTTTTAGAAAGCCGTATAAGAAAACTTGCCAAACGTGGAAAGGGAACTTTTTTCTTATTTATCCAAAGATATTTGCAATGAATTCACAAGAATCTTACACGTTTTTTACTGTATCTTTATACAAATGGAAGTCGTTATCTAAATATATAAGAGATTCTGAAAATGAGTCTCCTCAACCTAAGAGAGTTAACACTTCGCAGTGGTGATTACGATTTGGTGCCACTGAAGCCCTTAAACACAGTTCCGTATCAATAAAAAGATGTTTAGAACAAATATCTCAAGATAGAAAGAAAACAGTGTAAGAGTTGAAGCGGTCTCTTCTTACGAGAAATTAGATCTTCTTGAAAATTACATTCTTTTAACATTTTGGTTGGACATTTTACACCGAGCTAATGATGTAAGTAAGGCTCTTCAACAAGAAAATATGGATATAAGTACCACATTCAACCTTTTATCTTTATTTGCCCAGTACTTTCAATATCGACGAAACGAGTTTGGTCAATACGAAGTCAAAGGAATAGCTTTAACAGACAACGGAAACTGCATGGAACGACGAAGCACTAAAAGAAAAAGGCATTTAGGGGAACCAAATACAGAAGTTACTTTAAGAGTAAGACGTAGAGAGAAAATGAGAACACACAGTTACCTTCCAATTCTTGATAATCTTCAGTCTGAAATTAATCGTAGATCCCAAGTGTACAAAACATGTTCAGATTTGTTCGAATGAATTTTTGTTTAATTTTAAAAAGTTAAATCATGAAGATATAGTATTACATGCACAAAAATTAAAAGATACATATATAGACGACTTAGACGAATATTTTCCTGAAGAATGTATTCACTTAAAAAGTTCTTCAACGAACTAAGTGATGAAGTTAAAGTTGAATCTCCCAAACATTAAGTGAAATTGTTACATGAAAATAAATTAACATGTTCATTCCCAAATATAAATGTATGCTTTCGTTGTTTCTTTCGATAATGGTTACGAATGCTAGTGGAGAGCGTTCATTTTCCACGCTGAAACGGGTTAAAACCTACCTTCGAAATTCAATTTCCCAAGAAAAATTCAATTCTTTAACCATATAATCAGTAAATTCGGACATTTTAAGCACCGTAGACACTAACCAGCTAATACAAACCTTTTCATATTTAAAAGCAAGAAAGCGACTATTGTAAAACTGAGTAAAACTCTTCTGCTGTATTTTATTCCGAATGTGACCCAATGTTTAAAAATGTTATTTCGTTTTTATATTTTTTTTCTTACCTTAGTTTTATAATTAAAAACCTAATATTAGCCTTTTGGTTTGTGTGTATTTTCTTATTAGTTTTTGTTTTTTTTTAATTTTATTTTTTACTAATGTTTTCTGTAAAGTTATCTATAATACATAATTTTGGATTTCGGAACCCTTTTTTTTAACATAATATACAAATACAATTTCAAATTGTTTAAATTACTAATTTACAAAAACATAGATAGGTAGGGGCGGCGCCGGCGGTCACAAGTAGCACCGGGCGCTAAAGTACCTGTCTGTGTGTGTGTGTGTGTGTGTGTGTGTGTGTGTGTGTGTGTGTGTGTGTGTGTGTGTGTGTGTGTGTGTGTGTGTGTGTGCGTGTGTGTGTGTGTGTGTGTGTCTGTCTGTCTGTCTGTCTGTCTGTCTGTTTGTCTGTCTGCTTATCAACAAAATATCTCAAAAACGAAAAAAGGTATGGCGTTGAAACTTCATATATAAGTTTTGCGTGCTATGTAGATGCGACAGCCAGATGTTTAAAAAAATCCCATAACCGGAAGTAGGTATTTACTCTTGTGAATTTTCAGTTTTTTTCAACTTTTTCAAAAGCGGCTCTAACGTTTTTTTTTCAAACTTTACATTTTTATTTATGTTTTTAATGTGTATTGATGTGAGATAGGTGACTTTCTAGTTGAATACTTTTAACATGGGTTTCTGCTATTTTTTTTTCTATTTTTTTATTAACACCCATTTTAAATGGAACACCCGGTATATTATTAATTTTTTAATTTTGCTTAAAATTTTCGAGAAAATGTGTCTCTTGAACTAACGCTCTATTTTGTACAGTTTTTGTAGAATTTGTAATTTTGAAAATGTTTGAGAAATGCTTAAAAATTAAAAATAAAATTTTTGGCTAATTATAAGATCAATGTAAAAGAAAGTCATGTGAGCATATCACACCAGATTTTTTAATAAAGCAACTAAAAATGCAACTTTTTTGTCTCCTGGAACTTTTTCGGATCTCGCTTCGTTTTAAAGAAAAAAATGGAAGCCCATATTTTTGCACGTTCTGAACCTGTTAAGACAAAAACTAAAATGTTTCAATAGCTCAAATCCCATTTGCCGATTTTAGTGAAACTTTGAAGGTTTACTGGTGCTATTAATCGTCATGTTTTGCCACACTTGTAATACGAAAGGTCAGTGATGTGTTAGGACAGCTGTAAAGTGTGTGTATATGTATGTATAGTGCGGACATATTTGTTTGTATCTGTGCATACATGTACTTATGTACACTATAATTTATTTCCTTATTTTGTTTTTCCTTTTCTTCCAATTTCATAAATCATATAAATGGATCAAATACCTTGATAGACACATTTACTTTTTTCTTTTTATTAGTTGTACTGTTGCCGGTCAAATGCTCATTTTTGTCAATGGTTTATTTTTGTTTAACTTTTATTGAAGATCTCGCTTTTGTTGGTACATTAATATTATTATATTTACTATACAGTTGTTTGTAACCGATTATTGGCAATTGCTGTAGGTTGCATAAATAAAAATAAATATATAAATAAATAAATAAATAACTTCTTCACACGGTGTTATTACAATTAATATCAAACCCCAAATTGTAAGTTAAAATGTAATATCTTCCTCTTTGGAGCACTATTACATATCATATTAAATATACCCTTTTTCTAATTATCAAAAAGAAGCACTATCAGGTATAGCTCACTTATGTATTTACCTTACTTCTTAATGTAATAAACAGTAATTGACGTATCTCATAAATCAATTTGACATTTAAAATGATGTCATGTGATTATTGTTTTTTAAAGCCTCGACTGGTCAGTTTTACAAGCAATGGTACTCATAAATCCCAGCTGAATGGGTTAATCTTCAACTAAAAGCTTTCTCTTGTACTGAATTATACATATAATAACTATTTAACTTTACGAATCAAATACACGTTTCAAGCAGAGCTGGGCAAATTACTTTTAAAAAGTAATTAATTACTAATTACCAATTACCGCCAAATGCAGTAATTTAATTACCAGAGATTCAATTACTCACAGGAAATAGTAATTAAATTACCAATTACTTAGTAATTGTAATTGTACAACATCAATTACTTTATCAATTACTTTCAATAAAAATTATTGTCATATACGTAGTTTTATTTAGTAGAACCTTCTTGCAAGTTGCAACTATCATTAGTGTTGTGTCGATTCGTAATCGTAATCTAAAAATGCTTAATTTTTATGTTTTGTTAGCTATAGTAAACCAACATACTCTTTCACTTTTGAAGGTTTTTTGATAATTAAATCTTGTAGCTACATGCACCGTTCACTAAAACCAAAAGTTTTTAGTTTGTTTTGAAGTAAGATGTAAGTAAATAAATAAATTCAAGGATAACAATAATACAGGGTGTCCCCAAAAAATGCGACACCGATTTGGCATAGATTCCTTAGGTTATAATAAACCGATTAAACCTAATATACCTTAGTACAAAGCCCTTCAGTAAGAAGGTATAGGGACTTGAGAGTTCAAATGTATATTTTTTTATATTAGTTTCCACATAGGTTATCACTGAAGTTGAGCTTTTTATCACGATTGCGGATTTAGTTGCCGAGGCCCGTAGGGCAAAAGCAAATAAACCACATGAGAGATAAAAAGGAACTTCCAGTGCCGTGGGGTACACTGTTTTTCTAAATCGCGAAATTACAAGATTTTAACCAACTTTTGTAGGTTATGGTGACGTCGGTTGACGTTTACGTATCGTCCAGCCGCCTACAAAATGTCGTAAAACAATGGATTACTTCACTGTCCATTTCTCGTATTTTATTTGACGATTTCGACGTTCTTCACTGCCGATTTAAAAAAAAAATTTTGAATATAAAGAAATGTCGAATTTCATTTTGGCTACATTTTGTAATTATATATATTAGAAAAAATAGCACGCTGAATATGTTATAAAAGTTATTTTTCCATGTTCGTAATAAAATAATTCACTCTTTTTGCATCGCTCGCTCATAAATAAAACGTTGAAAAACTCTCACTTTTCTTAACTTGTAGAACAATGTACTATTAAATACGCCTAACTTGAGGCTGCATGACGAAAATATGTAACTTACCTAAATCTACAGGGTGGAGCATTGGATTTTTTAATTGTTTGACAGCAAATTTATATTTTGTAGAACACTACGTGGTGATTCAATTGGCGCAACTTGAGTATAATACATTGACTACCGTTGTGATTAATAATAAATCAACTAATCTCCTGGTTTTCATATTTAAATATTTTTGAATGCAGCTGAATACAAGAGATAGCCACATCATAAAATGTAAAAGTGTTGAATGTATAACTCTGGACTAAAACGTAATTTCCTCCCTTGCATGATTACAATTGATTAGGTACTGTTCTCGCTAACGCTGAAGAATTAAACTACATCCGCGGAGGGAATGATACATTTTACTCCCTAGTAATACAAATAGCTATAAAATAGCTATTTATATATCTAGGGAGCAAAGGTATTCATTTCCTCACGTGTGTGAATTTAATGCTCGACGCGTCAGCGGAGGGCATTAAACACACAAGGTAGGAAATGAACCTTTGCTCCAGTGATATATATATGATTTTTTCTTCGAACGCATGTTCTATCGGCCGAAATTTCAAAAATTTGCTTTAGTAAATCATTACCGTGACTCTAGATTTTTGTAGTGACATTTTGTCTAATTTCCAAATCAGCATAACGTTGTAAAGCTTTGCTGTGATATCCATGGTGACATAAACACAAATGCGAGAGCAAATAAATATTGGCTCCCGCCGGGAGCAAATAAAAATTGGCTCCCGCTGGTGGGAAATTTACAGTTTTGTTTCCTAAAACTAGGGCGGAAAAGCCGACTTTCTATACAGTGAGTAGAAAAAATGTATTAGGTAACTAGAAATTTTAAAACAAAATATCAATTTGGTGTTGATCAGGGACTGTTGAAAGTTGACAGGTGACTGATAATCCTAGTTGAAAACCGCTGATTGAAATAAGAATTTGTACAGTAGATACAAAAACAGCTACAAACTATGAAAACTAAGAATGTTTTATCTAACGAGATCGTATCAACAATAAAAGATGTTACCATTCCAACTACTTAAACTTTTTGAAAAGAAAAGACAGGTAAATTGACATAATTGAGAATACTTATTCTTTCAAGTCCAAACACTAACATGTACAGTCGTGTGCAAATAAATCTGGGACAGTGTTTTTTTCACATGCAGATTCAGTTAAGAATTTGAAGAATATTTCCATGGATTTCCTCTTATCAGAGAGAGTTACGGGTTTCAGTACCTGTTAGAGTTTAATGTAACTCTTTCTGATAGCAGGAAATCCATGGAGATATTCTTCAATTCTTAACTGAATCTGCATGTGAAAAAAACACTGTCCCAGATTTATTTGCACACGACTGTACCTATATTTTACAGATTGTTATAGTAAATGTCCCTTTGTCCTATATTTTAAACCAATGTTTCTGATGAAGCTAACAATGAATTAGCGAAACATAAAAGATATTTTTAAATAAAGATAATTTTAATTATGTGTACTGACAAAAACGACATTTTTTAATTACGTTGTTAAAAAAAAATAAATTAGCTGATGTTATCTCTAAATCTGTAAAATAGATGTTTTTTGTGAGGAAGTAGAACCCTTTTGGGTAGTCTTATTTCCGATACAGCGAACGTCTGTTTTATAATTTCACTTAAAAAAATAACCAAACACTAACAAAATTTTCAAACTAGCCGGTACTTCACACCATAAAAAGTAAATTAAGCGTCCAAAATCCAAACCTAATCGGCGGTCAACAGGACTTTATTTGTCGACTTTGCGAAGTATTGCAAAGCAGTGTTGCCAATTCTCTTTCGTAAAAAACCACTAAACGCAGGAAAACCCCGCTAAAAGTGGTACATAAAAAGCTAAACCCAGTAACATCAATAAACCAGAAAACATAATTTCAAAATTTTAACTTTAGTTTTAGGTTATATACTTAATACGCAGTTCCCTGGTTTAAGTAATTAAAAAGATGTAAGTTACCATTAGGCAATAAATAAGAATCCAATTTTTAGTCTTTAAAAAAAATTTTGTAAGTCAGTTTTGAAAGAATTACACTATGTACACTATGTTCAACAAAATGTAATTTTAATCATTCAGTTCTGAAAGAATTGTGTCAACGTCTTCTATACTCAACGATTCTTAACTACTGGCCTGACTTCTACTTGGTTGTTCATAGTTCATACGTCTCTTTTGTGCCGAGTTTCATCAAGATATGCGGCAAATTATATTCATGGCAACATTTTTTAGATCGTTTTAAACCGTAAAGCACACTAAGAATTGAATTTAACGTCAATAATCCCATTCTATTTCATTGTTTATTTATTTTTTTTAATGGCAAATTCAGATATTTCTTTGACGGGATTAATCTCACTTGCATTCCTATAATTCAACACTTGCTGAACAACCGACAACAAACAACACGTACACGATGGACTTTAAAACTGCCTGCACCAAACTGACGAGTGACGATTGAATTAATCCTTACTAAAAATTACGTCAATAAGCATTTCTCCCTATATGGACGCGTTGTGTGGGCCGAACGATTTACAAACAACTTATCACCCGTAATATGAGTGTGCTGCGTAGACCTTTTACATACATTTCAGAGACCTATCAGCGTAAATTGACACCTAATAGTGATCGTATCCGCAAAAACTGATAAGAAGGAAACTAAATATAAAAATATACGGTACCCCCCACCCAAGAAAAGCGTCCTTCCGTGCTTTCCAAGAATACTTCGATACTCAGCATCATTCCGTTTCGCTAATACAATGAAATGCATGAACCAGTTATTTATTAAAAAAAAAACAAAAAAAAATGTTTTTTGCCGACGACCATAGCTCAAAAGTTGATGTTGCCTTCATTTTCGGAGGACCTATTGTATGAAAACAATCCAAGACTTCAGGAAGATTCCTGGCGACCGGAATCGTGTACACATACGAACATACATCTCCCGCACAGTACGTTTAGGCACCCCCCAATACGGGGGATTGATCTAGTGGGCTGGGATCTTCACCAAAAGATCCGCACCGCCGAGACGGAGATTTGATATAGTGGGTTCATTAGTCGGTTGGCTCGAATTTTAGAGATATTTGACTCAGAGTGGTTTTCGATATGAGAGAATTTCAATACTTCGTACACTTCGTGTCGAAGTAATTACTGTGTTGATCTTTGGTTCGTGGCCTTTCAATGTTTAGAGTAAGTTACGATGTGTGTAGTGTGCTTTTAGATACACCACTAAATACCGTCAGCATGTTCTCGTTAAAAAGCTAGATTTTCCGTTAGCCACTGTTGGTCAAATTTACCCGCCGAAGCAAACTACAAAAAAGCTAGAGTTAGCGGTAAAACCGCTAAGATGGCAACACTGTTGCAAAGACTGCGGTTTGGATTCGCAGCGATTAATAATGGCAAATACGTGACATAAACATCATTTCTTCTGAAGCGATGATAAGGGAATTTTCAGGCGCAAATCTGACGCATAGTATCCGCGATCAGATTACCAAGTTAAAAACAAACAATAAACCACTATTCAAGTTCGATACCTTCAACAGAATTAAATTGATTCAAATGTAACTTCTCTTACTTTTTTGCGTTCTGGAGATTTGGCACCCAATCGAGGTCAGTAATTCAGTAATTGAAATACCACAAAGTAATTCAATTACTTCGAGTAATTTCAATTACCACAGGTAATTCAAATACTAGTAAAGTAATTTAAATACTTTCGAGTAATTTAATTACACAAAAGTAATTTTCAAGTACTTTTTAACAAAAATGGCAATTCCCAATTACAATTACCGCATTTTGAAAAGTAATTCAATTTCAAGGCAAATACACAAAAAGGAATTTAATTAGTAATTTAATTAAAAAGTAATTAACTACTGCCCAGCTCTGGTTTCAAGTACTTCACAAAATTAAATTCCTACTTTCAGTTTGGTAGTAGCACATTGAAGTTTGATCTGACGTTACAAAATAAAATACAAATGATCAAAAACCGTTTAATCAAATACTAAATATCCAAACTTGATTTAAATAAAAATTCTAAAATAACCTCTTTCCAAGAAGTATAAATTTCAAAATATAATGGACAAAAAACGTCGAGTACTCGAATCACTATTAAATTTAGAAAATTAATTCTTCTAAATTAATTTCTAAATATATCTAAAATTATTTTAATGGTTTGCCGCACCAAACTTTCTATATAACTTCTTAATGTTTTATAATAAATGGGCACTAACCTTCTGATTGTCTATCTTGTACCTGAATCTGTTATTCTAGCTCCTAACTGGATAAATTCTAGCCAGCAAACACCTCCCTGAGTTGTTCCCAACCAAATCAAAACTCGTTGTAGCTCTTTGAAACCTTTATTATGTGGATAGACAGTTCAACAGCATACCACAACACTCACTTTCACTTGTTTTACTGGCTTCGTAGTAATATACCACGTTAAATGGAATCAAACAATCTTGAATTTTATATTTGAATAATATTGGTGACTTAAAGTCAAATTTGATCGTAGAGAATACTATATTGCTACTACGTATCAAATCATCAATTATTATTATTTTTCACAATTAATGGGAATTTAACCCTTCACGTGACTATTTCTCGTAGATTATCAATTCAAGTTATTTTGTTACTACTCATTATAAACAACCCTCTAGTTGCCCTTACAACCCCACCAGTTAAAAACATACAATTGTTACATCACATGATACCCATTAGATATCTGAATATTATTTAAATTAGATGTATCATTCATACGGTACGCTGCATTACACACTTAGATTTAAATTATTTATTCCAGCGGCGCGGCGGCCGGGATTTTTTTAGCTTTTATCAATCTGTATCTCATAAACAAAGCATTTCCGGACCCATGTTCATTAGGATTTTTTTATTTGTATTGATGAGTAATTGTACATTAAATGATAGAAGCTAGAAAACTATATCAACATCAGCGCAGGATTTTTTTCTCAGATTTGCAGTAAACGTTAATAGAGAAACATCGCTGTTACACAACTGTCATTCTTCATATTTTAGAAAATTAAATTTAAATAAAATACTTCTGCCAACTGTTGTCATTATACATAATTTTTTTACTGCTTGTTTTTAAATGTTGGTAGTTAAACGCAACAGTTTTTCACATTTAATTTTAGAACACATTTAATAGTCACAATTCGTTGAAAATCCCTAACCACACAAATATTTAACAATCGCTAAAAACGTACTTGGCAGCTTTGGAGCTCCTCCAAGGCTCTATAGCAGCTTAGCTGTCGAAATACGTATTTAGCAATTGTTAAATATTTGTATGGTTAGGGGTTTTTAAAGAATTGTGACTATTAAATGTGATTAGATTCAAACTACAGGCTCCGTCACTGTTTTATACATTTAATAGTATTTAACAGTGTGTACAACGCTTAAACTATATGTATCTAAAATATACTTAGAAATAATTTAAAAACACTCAGAAATAAAACGCTTTTAATTCATTTGAAATTATTTTGTAGCAGCGTCGATCTAACCGAAAATTAACAGACATTTCAATCGGGAATAGCAATTCTACGTTTCACGATTGCATATTATGTTCGTACGACAAAAATTTCTCGTGAAAGGTCAATTCCTTGCATTTCTATCATGTATTCACCATTTGGAATATATGGGGGAAATTTAGATTGGCCTAGAGTCCAGTTGCAAACCTGATACAATTTGTCCTGTACAATAAAAAATTCAACCAAAATCTGTGTAAATAGTAATGCACTTGCCTTTTCTGGGAGACATCTGGTATAATTGCCGCACTGAGTGAATTTTCCAACACCAATCATATTTTTCTTAATTGCATCACAGAAATCCACTTCGAATCGTATTGGAAATACACGGTACTTGTTACTCATGAACTTGTACGCCTGGATTACTATCTAGATTTGACAAATTTAGTATTATGTTGTTTTTATTGTCTCACAATTTATACCCGAAGATTAGGACCACAGTCGAATTTGTATGAAAATGTCAGATTGGTGGCAGGACACGTCCGGTTATGTTTGTAGGTTACTACTGCAAATTTGTGGACTAATTGTTTGTTATATCGAAGTAATTCCATGCGCACGAATTCCATCTGGTAGTCGTTTTGCTGCAATAATTAATCACCATACGTAGAAAAATCCATTTGCTGAATTTTACATGTTACACGTTTTCGAGGAAGATATGGAAAGTGCTGAGGAAATAATAAGATATAGAAGAAAGCAAGGTAACATGTATACTGGGAGCTTGTAAATACTTAACAGGCCAATTAATAAATATATGAGAAAGTAATTTTTCGTTACTTTAAATATGCCACTGTTTTAAATTATGGATTCCAGGAGTGCCCGGGATTTTTTTTTGTTGAAAATTTTAACACCCGGACACCATGTTTATTAGGACTTTCTTGTTTGTATTGATGACATCTATAAGTAGTTAAAATATCTGCACATATTTTTAAACACCCTGTATACCATAGGTGACTGAAGTGCTTGATCATATTTTACTGGCGGATTTTACGTCAAAAATTGGTAAAAAATAGTTAATATTAAACATGTATCTCCAAACGATTCGTTCTCAAGATACAGAGTGTTAAAGATTAATAAAAAGTATGATCTATTTTAAATTGCAAAAAACGGCTGAAGCGGTTGATTTTCCACAAACGTATAAACATGTCATAGCATTTTTTACAAATAAGAGAGTAATTGTGTGGATGAATATAGTAATTTTCATATTATTTATATTTTTTCAAGCTATTTCAAATTAGGCTCGGGATTATGATAGATTAATACTTACTGATAATAAGTACAATAGTTCATGACATTACAACTCGAAAATGTAACCACTGACAATTATTTAATTAACTAATTATTTATTATTTAATTTAGAATGTCAGCGCTACTCAAACGTCGATATACTACATATTTTTAAAATTTCTTCCACACATTCGGTGACACTTTATGTAATCTATAAATATTGATGTCTGACATTAATGTATGAAATAACAACGTCGAAAAAACAATCACAAGGTATGGGGCACAGATATATTTGTAGTTATTTAGAAAGTATGATTTAAAAAACGTTTTGACTCTAAAAATACTCATTTTTAATTTAACAAGCTGCATTTATCATTGTATGCATGCATACATTATTCTCAAAGTTAATTTCAATATAAGTGCCAAATAAACTAAACTGAACCAGCAATCATGATTTTTCAAAATTTCATGCTTAGAGTCTCATGTTGATAATTTATTTTTAATGTCATTTTAGTGTCTAAGTTTGAAAAATAAAAGGACTTACAAAAAAGTTGAACTTTTCATTCTCAGACTTTTGAGGAGCAACTACTGGAATTATTAGACAAAGTAGACCAACTTGTAGCCACATGATACAAACTCTTTCAAAAAGGTTGTAAAAGTACCAGGTTTAAATTTTGGGGGAACTATTAAAAATCGATTACCTGCCCCTTATCTATAATTATGGGTCGTCAATGATGTTTACTAAACTCTGAAACATCGTTTATATGTTAAAGCCAAGGTCTAATATAAAATATACGTACCATACGTCCATTAAGTCGGGTTCAACATGCGGGTTTCGTAAACGGTGAGAGGTAATCTAAATACTGTTTTCTGATCCACATTCGATTCGTTCAAGTAAAGAATGGAAAACCGTATTTTTCAATTTTCGCTTTTCGAACAACACAGCGTAACTATGTTATACCTAGGTACTTCAATTTTTAGTAAAAATGAAACAAAATTCTAGAATTTTCGTGTAAGTTATAACAGCGTTTCGAGTACCTACTAACTATATGTTGTCAATTTAACGGTGTCTTTATTTCTTACTACTTACGAGATTCTTATGTTTTTCTCAACATGCTGTATATGCTGTATTACACGGTAACATCTGGTTTAACATGCAGTAAGCGTAGCTAACATGTCCTTTCAACAATTTTGTTAACTGTCGTTATGTATTGGATGTATACATGAAAGCTAAAAATACATGTAATTAAAAAAAAAGGCTAAAACTATTTCTTACTTTGCTATTTAAACATGATTACTTTTTAATTATGTTATTGCATGGTCTTTTTGGACATGAGGAAATACATTTTAAACAATTAATGTTGATTACAGCAATTTTTATAGCGGATTTGGATCTTTATGAACACATACTTTTTTCATTAGACTCCAACTATTGTAAACTCAAAACCTTTTTGCTAATGTTTTTATTTTATTAAAATTTCATTAAAATGTTCATTTTGATCCTTCAAATTCAAATTCTTCTTTTGCAAATTTTAATACAAAATTTATTTAAATTATAACGTCCTCCGTCCGTATAGCAATTTGAAATTATAAAACAATGATCGTTGAGGTATTTTGAAAATTGTCCTGCTGCGTTTTTATCCTGAGTTGATCTGGGCCTTTTAGAAGATTAATTATTTGCTTCATATTGATGCCTAAAGTGAACTTTCGTCCCCGATTTTCTGTGGCATTAGTTACCCCACAAAAACGATACCACGACATAACAATCCAGCCTCTCAAGCGTGCAAAACAAAATCATACGATCGAGAGCCGGACTTGTTATCCACGACACGATAAGACGGCATGATCGGGAAATAAACCGAGAATACAAGGTCCTCACCCTGTTAAGATGGCGGCAACAAGAAGGGTTGCTTCAGCTAAAAACTCAGCCGCGTGGGCGGGTTCTTTACGACCTTCGAGTTAGGGCTGTACTCTGATACGAAAGAAAAATGATGTTAAATAAACGTACGCCACCAGTTTCTTGACTAAATCGGGAAAACAACATCAGCAACACATATGAGATTACTATAAAAATGGAACTACATAAACCACCTGGCTACTTCTTCCTTGGAAGAGTTTGGTTGGCGAGCTATATACAGTATTGACTTACCTTACACCAATAACTCATTAAATCAGCTGCTAAACTCCTTCTCGCAGCGGGAAAATACACACAAAACGCAAGCAAGTAACAAGAACACAAACGAAAAACACAAGTACTTGACAATGAACTCTATTGGAATAAATAAAAATATATGTATGTGACAATGAACATGAAATTGACTAGTTAGATTTAAAAATGCTCAAAAGGATTAGTTAGGTTAGATTGCGCTATACGTTAACTTAATTACAAACAACAACTTGACTGCAAATACATTAATGTGGCTCAAGGCAAACGAAACTGCTACCAGTTACGTTACACAAACAAAGAAATACGACGGCAATTCATATAATTTGGCAACAACAAATAACATGGTTAACAACAAAGACGCTGAACTGTTCAACACTCGACGCTCACTGTACATGATACACTATAAAAGCTAATTTACAAAAACGTATTACCTGAAGAAGATCAGCTGACTGCATAATTACGAGTGGCACTGTATGTGTAGTCGCCTCAAGGTGCCTGAAGAAACGGAACGACTGCGAAATCGCAAGGGTTGACGTGGTGCTGGCAACAACCAGGGGTGGCATGATGCATTAGAATCCCCCGAAGGGCAAAAGACGACGTACGTTACAACGGGATAAATCCCTCAACGTGCGAGATTCAACAACACGACGTCAGAAATAAGTTAGCAAAGAAATATTTGAAGTCCGTTAAATGATCCGCAGTTGCGATAATTCAAGGGCAGCGCAATCCTAGCCGATAATGGACTTCAATCCCGATAACTAACTTTGTTTCACTTGCACCCCAAACGGAAAATTCTGAACCGACAAACACTTCAAATTGGCACAAAACGATTCACGAAGCACACAATTATTCAAAGCGAAATTACAAGGTTCCCCCTGATCACAAAGCGATGCGATCAGGGGGTGAAAAAGCACAAACGTCTGTTTTAGTTCAGAGACCGGTAGAAAGTGAAGCTTAAGTCACAGATTCGAAATGCAACTGTCGTGGACGTAAGCACGTGACTACGCTCCGTCCTTGTCTAGCTTGATTAAAGAACGAGTGCTATGCAGAATCTTCCAACGAACTGATGCAATGTACCTTGAAAACTTCCCACGAAACTTGCAGGAGACCTTGAATGTGCCAGAACAATCACGAATACGCAGAATTTGATAAGATGGAGCCTGTATTGTTCGCAAAAAACAAAGGATGAATTCATAAATGAAATTCGACTAATAGGACTGTACGGCAGTATTCATAAACGATTTACGCGGAAAGTTTTAAGGTAGACTTGTACAACAAAAATTCTAAAAAGGACGGCGATAATGCATCCTGCGAGCGAAAATGGATTGCGTCACTTAACCAGGAACAAAGCTTGATTTGTAACATACGCCAAAATAAACTTGAATCGGCAAACTTAACTACGGCGAAGAGTTAATATTTGAAATGGACCACGCGGAAATAAATATCTGCAGAATGAAGGTTTGGTAACATTACCACTGAATTACGAATTATTACTACATGATTCGGAAAACCGGCTAAATCTGAGGAACTAGCTAAGCTTGACAAATAGTTTGAAAATAAGACTCGAGTTTGGTTCTATTTTTGTCCCGAATATGTTCCAGATTTTGCATTTCTTATCTTTTGCTAGAGACACCATATACTAGCAGACGATATCCACCAATGGCCCCCGCTTGCACTCAATGACGAACCACCTTTATTACTTATGGTTCGTTTGTTAATTTACATCTCTAGATATCATCTTTACAACTCTTAATTCAATTACACATAATTCTTACTGATTACAGGGTTTTATTAAGTTAAACAGTAAAACCCAGTTCCAACATACCATTTTTATTTGTTGGATGGCTTTGATTTATTATTTTTATCTCACTCATATACAGATTGTCGACGGAAAATGTGAACATAGGTAATCAACTGTGGTAGAATACAGTTTATGGGCTTTGTATGCGTTAGACAGAAATAGACTAATATGCGACTAACATCTAGTATTCGCAGAATCAAAGTGTTTTATTTTTAGAAAATACTGAATCCTAGATTTTACTAGATTTTAAGTCATATATATGGAGATGGTTTTAAGCCTACAACTTGGCTCTGTTTGCAGTGCAAAATATTTAACCAAGCCAATAAAGCACAGAGTTAGGGTATTTTATGAAATTGCAATTTAAACAATAATAAAAGTATTAAATTCATTGGTACTGAGATGCGGGAAATAGTAATTAAACTGATAAAGGCACGCATAAGCAAAGCATATTTCAAAGAGTTTGAATAAAGTAATATAATTAAATAAAATAGGTTTGTGCATATTTAACACCAGGCCAAATAAAATTAATTGACAAAAAAGGTTTGTTATGTGCAGACGAAATGAGCGTAATTATTAATAAAAGTACAGGTCAGTGAATGGCAAGCAATCTGAAAGGTAAATTAGATCGGTATAAAGGATAATAGAAAATTGCAAAGAGCAATCCTAAAATTAGGCAACGGAAAAGAAAGAAAGCTAGCAAAGTGTGTAAGTAAAAAAGCAGAGCAGTGATTTTAAAACATTTGTGTGCGTAACGGAAGGAACAATGAAAGATATCGTCAAAGAATTTTTTTTGGATTTAAGAAAATGTTAATTTAGCAACACGATGCGTTTTTGTAAAATAAAAGAGAACAATTGAAATAATAAATTAAGACAGTTTGAGCGAAATTGTGCTCTCTTAAAATTAATATTTTTGCAAATAAAAAGTTTTTACCAGTTATAAAAAGTGTTATATTTTGTTATACACATTATCGTGCACCAGTGGAAGTGTTTGTGGCATTTTCCGCCACGATAAAGTTAAAAACTTTTCAATCTCATCTGCGACTGAAGATCGGCAGCCGACAACTGAAAGAGATCTGCACTGCATCACATGAGTGGGGTCTGCAGGAGCATCCTGAGTGACAGTTCCAGCCAGGGGAGCGTTTCCAGCAGCGTCATCTGTGACCATCTTTGAGCAAAGTTGAAATCTTTACGAGGTAGAAATTAGCTATAAATCGAGTGTCAGAGTTCGGAAAACTTATCAAAATACGAGATTGAATATTGCTGAAGAGACCTATCGCATATCCAAGGGTCGAGCTACGCCGTAATAATCCGAAAATTGAATAGCGTCATCAAATTTTGTGAAATTGGCTCATTTCCAAGCAGCAGAAACAAGTGAATGGATGACGTCCTGTAACAATTAAGTTGTTGCCAAGCGATAATTGAATCAAATTATCTGACAATTTCTTGTTAACTTCACTTTTTTTAACATTTAAGTAATCGCTGTTGTACTGATGAAGTTTTTGTGTCATCTGACAGATTGTAAAGACCTCACAAAATTACTTGCGAATCTATTAAACTGCGCCGCCGACAAATTTGGGTTCAAGAATGTGTGGACCAATGATGGCATTGTATTTTTAACAAAGAGTGGTAAAAAGCATGTTATACACTCGATGCAAGATTTAGATAAGCTACTTAGTTAACTATGTCAATACATTAATGTGCGATGTGTTATTTCGTGTTAGGGAACAGCGTTATGTTGCACGGAAATACATACATTTTGTAATTTTATTTTTTTTTGTTATAACTTTTCATACACAATTCATCTTTTGTTTTGTTTGTTTTTGTGAATTAATCATGACACTCGTACAGCTTAAAGTGGCACATTTAAATTATCGTCTTTAACTGCAAATTTTTTAGAACTGAAAGGTCATATTTCAAAGTTTAAATACGATATTTTTTTCTTAACTGAAACATGATTAGATGTATCTATTATGACAACCGCTTTTAAAATTGAAGGGTATACTTTAATACGTAAATATCGCTTTACTCGCGGTGGTGGAGTTGCAGCTTTCATTTCAAATAGAATAAAATTTACACAAATTGAATCTAGTAATACCATAGAGCAGCTGTGGATTTCGATGGGAACTGATAAAAAAATTCTGTGTTAGGTGATATGTATCGTCCACCTACTTTCAATACCAAATTGTTTTTTAATGAGCTTGAAGAAACGGTATCTACTTGTTTATTAGAAACGGATAAAATTATTTGTGTGGGAGATTTTATTTATTTAGCGTATGGCTACATCACAGGTAAGTATATAACAAAAATAACAAAATTTCACAAACACACATCAAGATTACAAATATATTCTATTGACTCTCTTGTCGCAATCAGGAAATCGGATGGGTTGCCACTGTAGGAGCTAATTGGACAATCCTCTACCAGGTGTTTAATAGTCTGTCTTCCAGCGCCGCAGTCACAATTTGGAGAAGGTATTTTTCCCCACCTAAAAAGTGAGTCGGAGCACCTGCCGCAATTCGTCCTTATACTATTAAGTGTTCTCCAGATTCGTCTTGGTTGATCAAAGCACCCCGGTCTGCTTGTAACGCATGGCATATCCCGGTTGGCAGGTGTGGCCTTCTTCTCCCAGTCTTCTTTCCACCGCTCGATTATGTTGAAGTTTGGGAGATTTTAATATAGATTTACTGAAAAACCAATAGCCCTGGTATTTTTCTTTTTAATTCGTTTTTGGAATCTTTGGGATTCTTTCAACATGTAAATCAACCTACCAGAATTACTCCAAACATCAGTACATTAATTGATTTTTTTCTATCTTCTGATAACGAATTAGTTTCATTAGTAGATGTATGCGACTATCACGCATCTGACCACGACGTTGTCGTTTGTAACGTAACCTTATCCACTCCTTATTGCAAGCCTGTTTTTATTAAACGTCGTAAACTCAACTCGATTAATAAAGATAATTTTGAAAGAGATTTGCAGCTTTTACCTTGGAATTTAATTTATTTTTGTACCGATATTGATGAAAAGGTAGAAATATTCAATAACTGTGTTACTGAAATTTTTAATTTACATGCTCCTGTCCATATTTGTAAAGTATCTAAACTTAATCAACCGTGGATAACCGATAATGTTAAATTGTTGTAATCGTTGAGAAATAAAGCAAAAAGAAAATGTCCTAAAACTAAGCTTCCCCAACATTGGCAATACTATAAAACTCTTACGTAATTTCACTACGTTAGTCATTCGCAAGGAAAAAAAAGCTTACCTTGAATTCAAATTAACTCAGCGTAGTACTACAGAAACTCTATGGAAGGAACTAAAACGTTTAGGGATTAGTGTTTCTGAATACACGGAGATACCATCAGGTTTACAAGATGTTAATAAAATAAATGACTTTTTTATTAATAGCATTCCTGAAAATGATACTGATAATTCTGAATTAATCAATCTTTATTTATCGCATACTAAAAATGAAATAGGTTCTGCTTTTGAATTTAATGTAGTTGATATCACTACTGTGAATAGTATTCTAAATAGAATTAACACTAAATCAGTTGGACCTGATGGTATTAGTGTAGTCATGATTAAATTGTGCTGTCCTTTCGTCATACAATTTTTAACGCATATCATTAATTTTTGTATTACTTAGAATTGGTTTCCTACATGTTGGAAGAAAGCGTACGTCACCCCTTTAGCTAAAATTAAACAACCCACTGAATACAAACATTTACGCCCCATAAGCATATTACATGTATTATCCAAAGTATTGGAGAATGTAATTTGTTATCAACTCAGACTTCATTTATCTTCTTATGACATTCTACCTTCTCTGCACTCAGGTTTTAGACCACTGCATAGTTGCACCACTGCATTACTTAAAGTAGTCGATGATTTGATACATTCTCTCGATCAGGGTAAGCTGTCTGTGATAATTATGCTCGATTTCACCAAATCATTTGATACTATTGACCATAACGTTTTACATGCTATACTTTACTTTATTGGTTTAAAGAAAAATGCTATAGAGTTGTTAACGAATTATTTATCCAACAGAACCCAAAGCGTTAAGTTGTAAGATAATATATCTAATGTAGTTTATTTAAGATCTGGAGTCCCACAAGGATCCATTCTTGGTCCCTTGTTATTCACTATTTATACTTTCTCCTTCACTGACTGTATTAGATACTGTAAGTACCATGCACATGCTGATGATACTCAGCTATATTATTCTTTTAATCTTTCTGATATTGCCAATGCTGTATCTGTAATTAATAATGACTTAGAGAGCTTGTACGTTTTATCTCGGAAAAACAGTTTGCTTTTAAATCCATCTAAGTCAAAAATTATGGTCTTTGGAAAAAAACCGTATGTTGTGATATTCAAAATTTAGATATTAAAGTTAACAATACCCAAATTCCTTTAGTTCAGTGTGCAAAAAATTTAAACTTATAGTTGGATTTTCCAATAACATTTCTAAAAACATACAAAAAGCCTATGTCAATCTTCGTTTATTATATCCTCACAGACATTACCTTTCCGTTAAAATCAAAACTGCACTGTGCGAATCTCTAGTCTTACCACAGTTTACTTTTTGTACCCCTCTTTATTTTCTTTGTTTAAGTTCTATTGATAGAATAAGAGTCCAAAGAGTATAGAATTCTTGTCTTCGTTACATTTTTGGAATACGAAAATTTGATAGGATTTAACATAAATTTTCTGATATTCAGTGGTTGAATATGAATAATCGTTTTTATCTTTGGTCAGCTTGTTTATTTCACAAAATCGTTTTATTTCAGACTCCGTCATATCTTACTAGTAAGATTTCTTTCCGTACTGATGTGATCAATATCAACATCAGAAACAACGGAATTATTACGCCTCCGAAACACACAACTGCCCTGTTTGAACGTTAATTTTTATTTAATATTTATAAAATATACAATTCTTTACCTGAATCATTAAAAGGTTTGTCAACTAATTCATTTAAAAGAAATCTTACAAAAATATTGCTTACTCGTCAATAAACAACTAATTGTGCTGCTTTGTACTGACTAGTGTTATGTTGTTCTAGATTCTATTCAGTTTTTTTTTAGTTTAGCATTTGTTTTTCTAGGATTAGTGCTTCACATTCGTTACATAATTTATAATTTCATAATTTGAATAATTTTCTAGCTTATGTTATTTTATACTATTATTTTTGTGTTGTTATGTCTTAAAAAATATGTTTACATATATTTCGTTTCAATTTAAAATCTTCAAGGTTTAAGTGGTAGAACAGGGTGCGATAGGAATTATCCTCGCACATGTGAACTTCACCTTGAGATTCTTTCACAATTATTTGTGTTTAATTTTGTATTTACTTACTGATATTACTTTACAAGTATTTTTTGTGTGAAAGAATAAAGATATTATTATTATTATTATTATTATTATTATTATCTACCAGAACCGCGTATATAAACTACTCAAGGACGAATAATCTAAAATGAACTACTAATTTGTGAATGTAGTAAAATTCTGAACCCAACCTGAGATAATCAGTTTTGTGTTTGCCGAGAGCTAGCTTAAATAATATTGCAGTTCAATAGAATAGTAAGAAAGGGGCATTCAACCGTTTTATTTTGAACATCAGCTAATACATTTCATTTTAACTAGCCTGAAATTACTAACACGCAGAGTGAGCACAGTATAATAATCAACCTGAGAATTGTGTGGTGATTTGCCATAATAATTAATTTTCTAATTTAAAATAACCTTTACTAATCAATGCATTCACAATATATCTATTTCTGTCTAATGCATACAAAGCACATAATCTATATTCTAACTCATATGGCAAAGTTGAGCATTTTGACGTAACTTTTGCCTCGAAATATTTAAAAACTATAAAACATGATAGATGCTCATTCTAGAAATTACGTGTTTTTTCAAAAATTAAAATAAAATATCCAGGTTCGTATTTAAAAAAATTAAGTTGATGGTAGCTGGAAGACGAAACGTTAAATATAAAGTCAGAAAGCACCAGCGTGTAGTGCAGGAAAAGTGACCATGGACATGTTAAAATAATAGGTTTTGAATGATCTCTTTAAATAAAGTCAAGAGCAAGAAAAAACAAATTTTCAAAATTTCGGTTTTTGTCGAATATTTTCGGAAATACTCGTAATTTTTAGAATTTCAAAACGCCATTTTAATAAGCTCTAAAATGCTCAACTTTGCTATAATTTAAACTTTTTCGTATCTCTTACGGTTTCCAAGATCCCAATGGTCACCCGCACCCCACAGGTCACCCCACAGCGTGCATTAAACATTCATGGGGGCGCTAAACCTTCACCTGACGTAACAGAAGAAGTAAAATTCATTGGTAAATTCTGCACTGGAAATCTGCACCACAAGTATGTGATTTAAGCTCTGTCGATTCTTTGTTTGACAACTTTGAAAGTCAAATTCATATTCAATGTTGGCAGTGGTGACAAACGGGCCCACTATTTGCTCTACGTTGATGCCTTCACCAACAATAACAAATTTTAATATCAATTTAAAATTGTCAGTTCAAATACAGATTTGTTATCCTTCAAATTTAGCAGCTGAGGCTACATTTTGTATATTTGGGAAAGAAATAAGTACATCAATTACGCTCCTACTATCCGAAAAGACTACTCTGCAACTAAAATATTCTATTTATAAGCCGTTCACGATCTTTGTGGGTCAGGTGAGGCTATGACCATCTAGTAATTTTGTTGGCAGAACCTCTGTTGCAACTAAACTCCCTCATGGAAATTGACACTTTTTGTGTTAGGTTAGGTTGTTTTCAGTTTAAGGTTATATTTTCTGAATAGGTACATTGTTGCCGGATATTCTCTAGTCTCCCAATCGACTCGCGTTCTTTTAAATTTGGTCCTTCCTTTTTAAATTGGAAGTAGCATCGTTTAATGGAAATTTTTTGTTGTAACAAAATTATTTTGGGCATTTTGGCTTTTACTTTGACGGAAATTAAAATTATTTTTTCACATTTGATAAATCATTTATTTTCTTACGAATATTAAAATAATAAATCTGGAAATGTGGTGGCAAGAAAATGTCGAACAGACACTGACAGAAAAATAAAGTTGCATCCGCTACATCATCGAATCAGTTAGTCCAACATGAAAAGAAAAAATCATAGCCAACTCTGTCCCAAAAAGGTCGTGAACGGCTTATATATGCAAAATATTTAAAGTTTCTTTTTACAAAACGTACAAAAAAAGTTGCAAATTTTCTTTATTGCTATTGACCCATTTTGCATAGCAACAGATCAATACATGCTATAATTACTTAAACACTGTTGTCAATGTTTTTCTAAAAAGGTACATTCTATTTTACCGATTCTAAGAGGATGGTACTGAGTATTGGAAAACAATTTTAAGAAATACCCTTTGGAAGACTACATTTCTATAGCAGTTCGACTAAAATTGCCTACTTCTAATAATTTAGACTAAAAATTTCAATTTCAAAGCCCACTTGTTTTGAAAATGTATTAAAAAGAATACGGTGGTTGACCGCGTATCTTGGTGGTGAAGCATTTATAATCAAGCGTGCTTGAATTGTCTAAACATTTTCCCGATGGCCTTTAATTTACCGTATTCAAGCTGGAAACGCTTGACATAATAATTTCGAAAGAGGGTTTGTGAATGTCATTATGAGTAATGTAATTTAGAGACATGTGGACAATTACTTATGGTTATGGGCATAATATATAAAGGGATCAACATTATGTAGCGACATAGCGGCTTGTCAAGAGAGGTTAAAAAGCTATATAACATATAATGAAAGATATGTGTATAGAGGTAGTACTTCAAAATTGTATTCTAGTTTACAATAAAATATGTTTATTCGTTACTTTGGGCGTTTTGCATTTTTGATATTAAACTATACTGAGATACTCCAGTAAGTTATGTTAATTGAATATGTTAAAATCTAACTGCTCATAGATACATACATTTTAGTTATTCAACTTAAACAATAATAAGCATGGAAAGTAGAATTTACTGCACCGAGTGTGACGTTTGCGGCTCTCCCTACGGTCGGGCTTCGTCACTGTGGTCGCATTATTCCTAAATGAAGAAAATGTTATCTGTTATTTTGGTTTTATTAAAGTACTCTGCGCCATACTTCAAAAATTAAAACCTGACGCTGTAAAATGTAAGCAGCAGAACTTGCAATGTAAATAACTATTACTTCTCGTTTATTACAATATTTTTCGATCTTATTCGATCTTCTGTGTCTGTTAGGGTTGTCTGCACCGAAAAGTATGGACGTGAAAGTGCACATTTATCAACAACTGCAATACTGTTAGTAAAATAAACTCCACAAATATGCCGTTTACACGTGACCAGGTAGAGGACATTAATCAGATTGTAAAAACTGCTATAGGTAAGCTAATGAGTGATGAAAACTTTACTAAAATGATAGCAGAATCAGTCGCAAAAACAGTTTCCGTCCTGGTGGCCTAGTGGTTGGAGTGGCAGACTAGTAATCACAGCGATCAGCGGTCTCGGGTTCAAACTCCGGGGGAGGCACAAATTTACGTAGACAAACGTACAATATCAGTCCTTCTCAGGACCAACCAGGAACACCTGAAGACGAGAGTAGATCAAAACTCCCGAAACGTTGTGTTCATCAGGCAATAAGAAGGAATTAAATGATGAAGATGATCTGTTAAGTGTTTCATAAAATTGTGCCGCCTCGCTTGCAGTGGCGTATTTACTATGCGCATTCAGAACTTGAGCGGGTTTCGCCTCCCCGCTTCACTTAACTTCCATCTGTCGACGAGACTGCATGCGAAGGAGTCAGCTCCGCGAAAGCCAATTCTTTGTTTTAAATGTTCAAATGTTTGTGTTAATTTATGGCAATAAATTACTTACTTTGCTTTCAACGAGTGCATTATTTAGTAAAGAAAATCAATACAGTCCATTAACGTCCAAGGAGAGCTAGCAATCAGGAGTTTTCCAAACATAACGGAAAACTGAGAGGCTCCCCAACATTGGTCCATCGATCCGGATTAGTACGAGCCCAGAAAAGCAGCCTAAATTCGCAGTTGTACAAGGCAAGTAAGTACAACGCAGTTTCAATTGTATTAAATCCGTCCCTAACGAGAGGAAGGAAGACAGCATACGCTGCTATCTGCGTAGGAGCGAGAAAGCCAAACGCCGAGTCTCGCGGCAACAACGTGCAGGTGGGCAGGCAGCTGCCGGCGAGACGGTAGTTCGGGCCACAACAACGAAAAAGGCGGCACACACCAATATCAATGTAAGTCTAATTCCCTTTTTTGTGATTTCCTATGCATGAATTTGGTTTTCTATCAGCTGTGTCTGTGTGTGCATAATTTCAGCTGCGTATTATTGCGTAAACAAATGGTTTATGAGTCATATAAACATTTTAATTGCGTGAAATGCCAAGCTATTTCGTTTGATTCGTGACTACAATATCCCCTGCATGTTTCATATTGCAGTCGAATCAGTCACAAGTTAATCATCTCGCGTTGTACCAGGGTCGTTTTCTGCGTCGTTAGGGCCAAGATTCTCGCGTCGTTATCAAAGCTGTCTTGCGTTGTAAACAAAATTCCGTACCAGGGGCGTACGAGAGTTAGTTCTATCTGTTAAACTGTTTTAATTTCAACAATTATGGATCCGCTTGTAAGAGCACGTGGCTCTATCAAGGGCAAGCTTACGCGTTTCGCAAATTACGTGCAATCTTTGCAAACAGTTCACGATGAAGATCAATTCTTATCTAGCGCTCAGATTGTTCAATTGCAGAAAAGATTGGATGCTATAGCCGCCGTGTTATCAGAATATTATGCAGTTCATGAACAAATTTTAAAAACCAGTAAGGATGTAGAATCTGAAATGCAGCAACAAGTCGAATTTGAAGACTCTTATTTTCTTGCAATTTCAAAAGCTGAATGTTTGATTAATGAATACAACAAACAGTATGATGTTGCACCAGATCGTGCTGGATCTCCTAATGGTAGCGTGAGATCAACTCATTCAAATTGCAGTTCGCATTGCAATAATCGAGCTGTACGCCTTCCTACCATCTCCATTCCCAAATATTCAGGGAACGTGTCAGAGTGGTTGAAATTTCGTGAGATTTTTATTAGCTTAATTCATGAGAATCAAGCGCTAACTAATATTCAAAAGCTGCATTACTTAAAGGCTAGTTTACAGGGTGATGCAAGCCAAATTATAAAAAGTTTAGAGTTTACTGCGAGTAATTATATTCTAGCTTGGGATGCATTGTGTAATCGTTACAATGATCCAAAAATTCTGATTCATAACCACCTCAATGCTATATTCGAACTTGAATCGTGCAGTAAGGAATCTGCAACTAAATTACGTACGATTAGCGATATGTTATTCAAACATTTTACAGCAATCAAATCATTAGCTACCGAAAGCGAGCTTCTTGATGTTGTTATCATTTATGTCGTTTCTAAAAAACTGGACCCCACGACATTCCGTGAATGGGAGGTCCTTAGAAACCGGTCAAGTTCTGACCTGCCTAATCTTGATGAGTTCAAGGAATTTCTACAAAACACAGCAAATCTTCTAGAAACTCTGGAAGTAAAAAATATTAAGCTTGTACCCGAAAAGTCTTCCAAGGTACATTCGAAATCATTTGTGTCAGGTACCCCTTCGTGTCCACTTTGTAAAGGATCTCATCCCTTGTACAAATGCGATAAGTTTGTCAAGCTGTCTTCTCTTGACAGAAATTCAAAGGCAAAAGAGCTCCGTGTATGCTTTAATTGCCTAACTCAGGGTCACCTTGCGAGCCGCTGTAGCTCCAAATATACGTGTAGAAAGTGCAAATCAAGGCACAACACACTTCTTCATGAGGATAAACCTCAAAATGCTTCTTCTAGTCAACCAGGATCTGCGATGTCGGCAGAAACCCCTGTTGAACTAAATCAATCGATTTCGGCATTCTGTTCGAATGCTTTGCAGGTACTCTTACCTACGGCTACCGCTAAACTCATCGCTGATGATGGTACGCCTCATGTTGTGCGAATCCTGCTGGATTCCGGTTCCCAATCGAACTTCATACGTTGAGATTTGTGTAAAAGGTTGAAGCTTCCAACTCGCGAAGTCAACGTTACTGTTTCTGGCTTAAGTAAAGCTACTTCTCAAATCAAGGCTAGGTGTGATATCAAGCTGCAAGCCCCTCACACCTCATACACTATTGGCCTATCCTGTCTTGTTCTCGATGAGATTACAGGTACAACCCCAAGTTTTCGCGTCCAGCAAAACAGTTTCAAGGTTCCTGATAACATCAAGTTATCAGATCTGTCCTACGACCAACCGGGCACCATCGACATTCTGATTGGTTCGCCCATTTTCTGGCAGCTCCTTTGTATTGGACAAATTGGTCTAGGCCCAAATCTTCCCATCCTCCAAAAAACTCGCTTTGGCTGGATTGTTTCTGGCCCTACAGGCCCCCCTTCTGCGTACCCTGTACAGTGCAATCTTGGCACGATCGAGGATGCTTCTGACCCCATTGCTAGGTTTTGGCAACTCGAACATTACCCAGAGGAAAAGGTCCGCACAAATGAAGAGAACGCCTGTGAGGCACATTTCGTGCAAAATACGCAACGAGAAGCGAATGGTCGATTCGTTGTCTCTATCCCTCTCAAGAAACCTATAGAGGTACTGGGTGATTAATTGCAAATCGCTCAGAAAAGATTCTTATCATTGGAGAAGCGTTTACAAGCGAACCCTGACTTGTCCAATCGCTATTTGAGTTTCATGAATGAATATTCTGAATTAGGTCATATGTCCGTTTCAAACCCTAATTCAAACGAGATATCCTATTATCTACCCCACCACGGAGTCTTAAAAGAGGAAAGCCTGACAACTAAACTCCGAGTTGTATTCAATGGTTCTCAAGCAACCATTTCAGGGCAATCTCTGAACAGTATTCAGTAGGTTGGCCCAACCGTGCAACAAGACTACTTTTCCATTCTTGTTCGCTTTCGCAAGCATTTGTTCGCTATATCAGCCGACATCGAGAAGATGTATCGTCAGGTTCT
The DNA here is from genome assembly GCA_940337035.1 of Agriotes lineatus. Lineage (NCBI taxonomy): Eukaryota > Metazoa > Arthropoda > Insecta > Coleoptera > Elateridae > Agriotes > Agriotes lineatus. The sequence goes on along the minus strand of CALNHX010001222.1, from coordinate 26,903 downwards.
GGTGAATCCTAATCATAGGCCCCTTCAGAGAATCCTGTGGCGATCATCTCCAACTGAGCCTCTTCTGTCATACGATCTGAATGCAGTTACGTATGGCACCGCTTCAGCGTCTTTTCTTGCCATTAGATGTTTGACCCAATTGGGCATCGAATGTGCAGCTTCAAATCCCGAAGTCTCTCGAGTGATAAAGGAGGACTTCTACGTCGACGACCTTCTGACAGGTGCCGACACTCCTGAGAAAGCGCGTATTCTCTGTTCAAACTTGAATCAGATTCTTGATTCAGGGTGCTTCAAACTTAGAAAGTGGATTTCCAATTCTCCAGAAGTTCTCGATGGAATCCCAGACTCCGATTTGCATCCGGGTGTTCTTGATTTCAGTGCACATGAGCACACAAGCACCCTTGGTTTGATTTGGTCCTTCAAAAGCGATCATCTGATGTTCAATATTTCAAATTCTACAAGTAGTAAGGCTACCAAGCGTAGCATCTTGTCTGAAATATCGCAGATATTTGACCCGCTGGGTCTGCTAAGTCCATGCACCATGGGTGCCAAGGTTCTTTTGCAACAACTTTGGATGGAAAAGTTGAATTGGGATGAACTCGTTTCCAACGCCATACAAGAAAAATGGTTTACATATCGGCGTGATCTTCTCATGCTCAATGACTTAGCAATTCCTCGTCACGTCCTCTGTCGGCTCGTGGTTGAGATAGAACTCCATGGTTTCTGCGACGCCTCCAACAATGGTTACGGTTCGTCTATATACCTCCGTTCCAAGAATCAGGAAGGGGAAGTACAAGTTCACCTTCTCTGTTCCAAGGCCGAGGTAGCCCCTTTGAAGCCCTTGACAATTCCGAAGCTCGAGCTCTGCGGAGCTGTTCTTCTAAGTAAACTTTCCGTGCAAGTCATAAAGGCACTTGATTTGCCCATATCTAGAATTGTTTTCTGGACAGATTCCACAATAGTGCTAGGATGGTTGAAAACCAGTCCAAATCTTCTTAAAACCTTTGTGTGCAACAGAGTTGCAGATGTTCAGCAACTCACTTCTGATGCCACGTGGAGGCATGTTCCTACCGCGTCAAATCCTGCTGATCTTCTCACTAGGAGAGTCTCTCTTTTAGTTTTAAAAGAATTAAGCCTTTGGTGGCATGGTCCCGCCTGGCTAAGCGAAGATGAGGCATCTTGGCCTACTTCCAAACATGTTCTTGCTGATCTTCCAGAATTCAAAAAAGAAGCTCAGAGTTTTTTCTGTAACCTCGGTTGAACCATTTCCGTTCAATCAGTATTCAAGTTTGGCTCGATTACAACGAGTTAAGCTTATTGCTTTCGTTTTTATAACAATGCGCGGACCCTCAAAGCTGATCGCCTTTCTGGGCCCCTTTCTACAGATGAACTGCAAGCATCCCTTGTAAGGCTTGCAAGTTTTTCACAACGCGAGTCATTTCCTGACGAATTTAAGCTGTTGTCACAGAACAAGCCTGTGAAACAATCTTCTGCTTTGATATCCTTGAATCCTTTTCTCGATTCCAAGGGACTGCTAAGAGTTGGTGGTAGGCTCCACAACTCTCAATTACCTTTTGACAAGAAGTTTCCTCTAGTGATTTCTGGCAAACATCCATTCGCCAAACTCCTAGTCTCACATGAGCACCTTCGGCTTCTCCATGCCGGACCTCAAATGCTGTTATCTAATCTCAGAGAACGATATTGGATTACCTCTGGCAGAAATATAGTCAAGCAAGTGGTTCATCAATGCTTGCGGTGTTTTAGATTTTCTCCTAAGTTAACCGAACCCATAATGGGAGATCTGCCAGCCTCTCGTATTCAATCATCGCCCCCATTTCATACGACTGGTATCGATTATGGTGGACCGTTCATGATAAAGGATCGCAAAGGACGTGGTTCTAAACTAGTGAAGTCCTACCTTTGTCTATTCGTCTGTTTTGTCACAAAAGCAGTGCACCTTGAATTGGTCGCTGACCTTTCTACTGAAGCCTTCTTAATGGCTTTTCGCCGGTTTGTAGCTCGTCGAGGCAAACCGCTCCATGTCTATTCAGACAATGGCACTAACTTTGTCGGCGCTAATTCCGAATTAATCGAATTAGGCAATTTTCTTGCGGAACAAGGCCTTTCTATTTCCGAATCAGTCGCGAGCGACGGAGTAGCTTGGCATTTTATACCCGCGCACAGTCCCCACTTTGGCGGATTGTGGGAGGCCGGAATTAAGTCCTCCAAACATCACATACGGCGCGTTATAGGTAACGCTAGTCTAAATTACGATGAATTTTGCACTTTGCTAGCACAGGTGGAAGCGACCTTAAACTCCCGACCCCTGTCCCCTTTGTCCGCTGATCCAAACGACCTTCAGCCTTTGACTCCTGCTCATTTTCTGATCGGTCGTCCTTTGGTGTCACTGCCTGATCCCAACGTTACTGAGATAGCCGAGTCTCGGCTGTCTAGATACCAAAGAATACAACAGCTCCACCAGAATGTATGGAAAAGATGGAGCAAGGAGTACATCTCAGAACTCCAACAGCGCACCAAATGGCGCACACACCTTTCGGACCTCCAGCCTGGTTCCATGGTCCTCATCAAGGATAACAATCTTCCCCCTCTGAAGTGGAGGTTAGGCCGGGTCACCGAGCTGCACCCTGGCCTTGACGGCGTTACGCGTGTGGCGTCGGTGAGAACTGTGTCAGGGATCGTAAAGCGATCCTTCGCGAAATTGTGCCCGCTACCTGTGTTGTGAACTAGTACGTTAGCGTCTTGCGCAGTGTTTCGTAAAGCCTTTTGGCTATCCATTGTTCGGGTTTTCTTGTATTACCTTAAGATCTATGTATTATCATGCTTATATGTGTTTGATCTATTTACATGTCTTACTCTAGATGTTACTTGTCAAATTTTGTACTGTTGTTATTTGAAAGGTTACCCTTTCCAAGGCGGGCGGTATGTTAAGTGTTTCATAAAATTGTGCCGCCTCGCTTGCAGTGGCGTATTTACTATGCGCATTCAGAACTTTAGCGGGCTTCGCCTCGCCGCTTCACTTAACTTCCCTCTGTCGACGAGACTGCATGCGAAGGAGTCAGCTCCGCGAAAGCCAATTCTTTGTTTTAAATGTTCAAATGTTTGTGTGTTAATTTATGGCAATAAATTACTTACTTTGCTTTCAACGAGTGCATTATTTAGTAAAGAAAATCAATACAGTCCATTAACGTCCAAGGCGAGCTAGCAATCAGGAATTTTTCAAACATAACGGAAAACTGAGAGGCTCCCCAACATGATCTTTATACGCTTTCTCGCATATCAGAACATATAACATAAAAATTTCACCCCCCACCTCCCCTCAATATTTTTTAAAATAAAAAAAATTTAAAATTCGAAAATAGAAAAAATTTTTGCTGAACCTGCTAATAGCAGATAAACCAACGTTCGGGCAGGACAACGTCTGTGGGGTCCCCCAAAATGTCACCCCAATATTTTTTAAAATGAGAATCTTTATATATGTAATTCTTCTGTACGTGTGTATGTGACTGAACACCTTCTAAACGGTTTGACCGACTTTGATAAAATTTCTTGTGTGTTTGAGTGGGTCCCTGAATGGTTTAGATTCACAATTGGACCCAGTAGGTAGCGCTGCAATCGGGTTCTATGATTAAAAAAGATTTTTTTACGACTATTTTTTAATTTTTTAAAGATTTTTCGCAAATCAGAACATTGTTACGGTCTTAAACTGACTTTACGACACCGCACCGGCTCATACAATAACGAAACGGCCGGCGCGGGCCGTAACTGACGAAATCGGGACGAAATATCTCCTAGGCCGCCACCCAGCCGCAACAAGTTAGGCCGAGCTAGACTTTCAGTGGAGATGGGCGGGTCCTTTAACGAGATTATCTGAGGGTAACGGCCAGAGGGTCGGTAACTAACGGTAAAATAATGAGGGCGCCACCAAGCCTGTCTTAACCCGACTAACCGGGCCTGGGCGGTTAGACGTGGCGAAGCATTCAAGATACTCCGTCGATAGGGTTACTCATGAGTTGCAAGTTCACATAACAGTTTCGGGATTGCCTTATGCAAAGATTGTAATTAGGTGCCAATCCGGCCGCGACTACGCAGCTGTCTCCCCCACCTGTACGCTCAAGGCTCCCTCGTCCCTTCGCACAATAATCATTACATTGAAGGGGCGCTTATCTGAAACAGAACATGCACAAGTCGAAACAAAACAATAGTTCCCTTAATTAACAAATCATATATTGAATCACAGGTTACAATGGGGCAGCGGAGTGCGTCGCCCTATATATATATATATATATATATATTAAAGGTAAACATTTCAGGGTGTCATACCGCTTAATAAATTTGAAGATTTCTTCAACTGGTTGAAGAACATCTTGAATGGCGTTTGGGGTTGGACGACGTTTCGACGAAATCACATTCGTCATTTTCAAGTCCTTTTAGTCCTGGTTTGGCTTCTAGTTATGCGGCAACACGACGGACTGTCAACTTGATGTACAGCTGACTGTACAAATTTATTAAGCGGTATGACACCCTGAAATGTTTACCTTTAATACATATCAGCCGCGAAAACCTTCGTAATAATATATATATATATATATATATATATATATATATATATATATTATATCTAAGAACACACCAGCTGGCGCACGCTCTAAACCTAGCGACAGATGTACAGAATAAACAAGGTAGCACTAGGCGCAAGCTCGTGCAAAGATACAGCCTAAAATTTGAAATGAATGCGCAGCATGTGGGCGCGAAGCCTTATGCAACGTACAGTAATGAACAAAGTAGCTCTTGTAACATAGACAGTCTGTAATTTGGAATGAACGCACAGCATGCGGGCGCGAAGCCTTATGCAACATACAGTAATGCAAGCCCTTGTAAAATAGACAGTCTGTAATTTGGAAATGCGGGCAAATATGACGACAGTGCCTGTAGGCACAAGAGACGTGACGGGCTCGCTCTCGGCGTTCTAAAACAACTCGCACGCCGGACTTAATGCTCTCCGCGGGACAGGAACACTCGCGTTCACAACGGTAATCAGTTCAAAGACACATACCTTAATACGTAGGCGGTCGGGAAGCTTGGTACAGTTGAGTTGCGACAGGCTGCAGTCTTAGGCGGCAGGTACATTCGATATTCGACGGTTATAGTGATGAGTGGGTATCCGCCATAATGGCGACGTGCCACGCGTCAGGACGCGTACAACTTGACGACGAAAATGGGCCACTTACGTTCTGCGGGACAGATCCTCGAATGTCGAGATGAAGGGGACGACCCCTTACTTACGGGAGCAGAAACTGCACTCCAGATGCACCCACGCTACGCCGAAACAATTCGAAGCTCGCACAACCACAACACCTCTCGAAGGTGAAACCATTCTCGCAGCGCTCGCTGCCACAGCTCGAGACGGGCAACGGAAAAAAGGGCCTCCACGGCAACAATACTAAAAGGACAGCGGCAGGCGTCCTCGGGCACCTAAGGAACCGAAGGACGCCGCCTGGGTAACACAACCACCAAACGTACGCTTTCTGCAACGGGCTGCGATCAACTGCCAAGAGGGAAACGCTGCAACATGACACATCGGTCGCGTCTCTACGTGAATATATCTCGGCAGCCAATCGTGAGGCGATAAGATGAAACAAATAAGTGATGGTGACAAAGACAGCACGAAGCCTCGCAGTCGCCTCAACGGCGTGATTTCTAGAAGGTTCGGAATTCTTGCGAGCGATAACACCCGGCTGCCAAAGTACCAGCAAAGGGGTGCTCCAACTGACGAGAAATACTGCGTTTGGGGCCAAATATGTGCAAAATCATTATTATGGAATTAGGCGATGAAGCCAAATAAGTAATTAAAAGGGTTTAGCATACGGGCACGCTGCCCTAAAGCCTAGGTGGCTAATTAAAATACAAAATGACCTGAATCAAATGTGCGGAAGATGAGATTGTGCTTGTGCGCAAAATTGAAAATGGTTTTAAAATAGCAACAAGTTGGCCTAAAGGCGTGAAATGCAATTAAGTATCTACAACAGCAAAATGACTTAACAACATATAACCTCAAAATTTCACCCCCCCCCCCGCCGCCCCCAATATTTTTTAAAATTAAAAAAATCGAAAATATCGAATATCGAAAAAACGTTTGCTGAACCCGCTAATAGCAGGCAAACCAACGTTCGGATAGAACAATGTCTGTTGGGTCTGCTACCCCTTAGGGAATGAAATGGGGTAAATAAGCCTAAAAATCGATATGGGTGTCGTTATTGAGGTATTTTGGGAAATTGATTGCGAAAATGGCATTTATTTTTAAGTCCAAGACGATGGACATGACATAAAATTAAAACTCTATAGTGGTGAAACGGTGTTTTAGAGACAAATTATTTTTGGACAGAACAACGTTTGCCGGACCAGCTGGTAATGTAATAAAAAAATTAGGATCAGTTCTATTCAAATTTAAACAACTGAGGTCTGTATTGGAACTGAAACACCTAAATAGTACATTACAGTCCGAGATGGGAAGTGTTTCATTACTGTCGAGAGATTAGTTAGCTGATTGAGACGCGAAGCGTCGAAATTAGCTATTATCTCCCGACTAAGAAAACTTCCTGTCGAGGTTTGTATACTATTTTATTCGCAACCACTTTATTCTAAACAATAATTGGAAAAATTATTATTATGATACGACAGGTTGTGAATCGCATGAATGGATCAACGAGATTCCCAGTGTCCCTACCGACTCAGCGGTCGGGAATGTACAGCTGATTGCAAATAAAAGTGGGAAAAATCTCGAGACTACTTTTTGCGTTTTTAATAACGTGTGAAACTTTCTCTAACTTATATTTCCGTAGGTGAATACATAAAATATTATTAAAGATAGAAGCATAAGAAATAGTAGATTATGCAATGAGGGAGAGAAATGCGTTATTTTGCTGAGGTACAATTTCTGACTCTCGGGCTTCGCCCTCGAGTCAGAAATTGCACTGAAGCAAAATAGCATTCTCTCCGAGTTGCATATACTATTATTTTCACGTTGCAGGAAGCTTTAAAACGAAAACCCGTTTTTTTAAACGTCATTTATTGACATTTTAGTTACAATTATTTTAAAATTAGTAGCCTTTGCTAAATTTTAAAGTTGGTGGCACTGTAAGTCATTATGACAAGAGCTTACAATTATGTCAAATTCGAGGTTAATAGATGAGATTTTGCGTCAGTTTATGTCAAAACTGACGCGAAACCTAACCTGTTAACCCCGAATTTACCATAGATTACCATAGATACGGTAACATTTTTTACTTTAGTCCCTAGGGGCTAAAGTAATTACTTCTGTCCCTAGAGATAAAATGAGCTACTTTAGTCCCTGAAATAAGTGACTAAAGTGCCAACTTTAGTCCCGCAAGTGCAAAAAGGAACGTAATTACGAGTATTTAATATGTTATTGTACTTCATATTACAATATTACATATTAGCTGTCCCAGTTTTATTTGCAATCAGCTGTACTTCCCGCACTCACTTCCCGCACTTGAGCGGGAAGTGAGTGCGGGAAGTAGCGGGCTGAAATGTACGACTTCCCCCACTCAAATGAGGTCAGGAATGTTAACATTACATATATGGTTGCGAATAAAATTATTTATCACTCGTTAGTTGAATGTCACTTATGCTATGGAATAGATGGTTGGGGTGAACATTGAAGCATCACCTAAAAGGTCTAGAATTAATTCAAAAATTTTTCTCAAAATTATATTTGGCAAAGACCGGCTATACCCGAGTGATTTATTATATAAAGAAAGCCAATTGTTTGATCCAAGACATCTATTTTGTTATAAGATGCTTTGCTTGCAATATAAAACTAAAGACGATTTAACAGACATAACCCTTGATTATCATACCAGGTACAAATGTCATACTGAAACTAGAGTAGGAAAAGCAGAAAAAATCATTGGCCAACGATCTTATAGCTAAATTGCACCTCGCATATACTTGGCACTACCTAAAGATATTAAAAAAAGTCAAAATATTTACAAATTTAAGAAAAACATAAAATCTTGGCTCCAGAATACCCCTAGACATAGTGTCCATGATTTCATAGACAAAAAATGCTTGATCAAAACAATGTATTACTGTGTTAGAAAATTGCATCGTGTTGAGAAATGTGCTTCACTACATTTTCATATATTTTAATCGCCCACGCACAAGTTTTACTTCTGTGGGCTAAGTCCTTTCGTCATTTATTTCTGAACGTTCTAGTCATCTTAGAGTATTGTGTATTATACATATGTATACTCTTCAGAAATAAATTATAAATAATAATAATAGTCTTTATTTTTCAACACACATGTCAAGATGTACAAAAGGAGGAATTACAACGTACGTTGAAAAATCTTAAGGCGTAAGCTCAAAATACGTGCCATAGAGACACGCATTTCGTTTTCACCTTAAACCTTAATAATCTTAAACTTAAACTTAATCAATTATAACTTTAATTAATTGCTCTCACTGTTGCCATAATAAACAATAAATCAATGAAACTAATTTATGTGTGACGTGTTCAAATTTACGAATTCCAAATATTAGCCTAATACAAGAGTTTTGTACCCGTGTATTCTAGAAGATGTATCACAGGTCAAACATGAATTAGAAATTTCAGCACTATAGGAAAACTGTGACAAAACAAGAGACTCACATATCATTGACTTTAGTCTGCTACTAAGTAAGTGTCGGTGAGGATAAATTAGTTTTAAATTTAAGTAGGATTTTTTAACACAAGCATTTATTTGCTTCTCATATCTAAAGGAATTGTCTAACCACACGCCTAAACCTTTTACTTCACTTTGCATCTGCATTTTAGTATTATTGATGTGCAAGATAAAGTTATCGTTAATTGAATTTGCTTTATTTGAAGGGCCAAACAATATATACACCGATTTTGATGGAATCAAGAGAAGACAATGGTTAGTGGATACACTATGAATACTTGCAAGATCACTGTTTATTTTCGACACAGCATCAACTGTTTCACTACAATGAAAGGAGTAATACAGTTGGGTGTCGTCGGGGTACGTTTGTATTTTACAATGTCTTATAACTTTATGAAAGGAACATGTCTAAATTGTAAATAGCACGGGTCCAAGAATGGAGCCCTGTGGGACACCTTTGTTTAAACGTTTCAATCATCATAACCGCAAGCTTGTGTTTTGATTTGATTTACGATTCTTGTTACCGTATCGACATCAACAGTATCAAATGTTACTTCTTCCATATTAGGTGATATTTTGTTATTTTTGTAAAAACTTATTGTGTCTTTATCAGGGATTATATTAGGAATTCCATCTAAATAAAAATTATTTATATCATTAGCATATTTAAATTCATTCATATCAGGTTCGACTTTATTTTTAATCTCAAGCTGTTTTAATTGATTCCATAGATGTTTGGAAGGTTTAATTTGAATCGCAAAATTAAAATACGCCCGTTTTTCATGTTTAATTGTATAATTAGTCAGGTTACGTGATTGCTTGTAGTAATTAAAATGTTGACGTTGCTTTGTTCTTTTATACTTCTTATGTGCTTCATCTCTCAAATTCATTAAGAGCTTAACATTATCAGTAATCCACGGTTTATTTTGTTTAGTAATTTTAATAGTTTTTACGTATAGAATCTGTGAGAAAGGCCAGCTTATCGTTAACATCATTTAGGCGAAATATTGTTTGCCAAGGTATCAGATTTAAATCATTAAAATTATACCAATGTATTTCTTTAAAATTCCAAACGGTTTTATAAAGACATGATTGCAATTTAATGTGAAGATTTAGTGTACATTCTATTACCTCATGATCTGCAAAAATGCTTGGTAAAACATACCAATCAACTACAATATTTTGATATCCTTGCCTTTTCTCTTTTACCTTGCTCTGCATTGCCAGCATTTCTAGATTTTCGCCTTGTTTTCTGTTGATATGTTCATAGTATTGGCGGATGAGTCGACGGCATATGATTGATAATAAGTCTTATAATTCCATTTCCTGAATACCTAAACCTTTTGTTCTTCGTTCTGTTCATGGCATGCGTAGTAGCCTTCGCCAACACATAGTTCGATAAAATCGATAAAACCAACGCTATTACAAACAATATCTCTGTGTTTCGCGATATCTGCTTCGTTCATATATTTGTTGATTGATCATTGATGTTCTCCCTTTTTCTATGCATCTCTGATATGCAGTTACCCAGGTTAAATTTATCAGAGCACTTAGGTGAAGTGCGATATTGGTTCAGCCCCTTTGTTGGGCAACAAACTGAAGCGTAACGTTTCTACGCCTATTTTTTATTTTAATTTTTATTGCCCTAAAATTGATAGCTAGCTCAGATATCAATGAATAAGACTCCTTTGTTACCTGAGGGTGGTTATGAAAATTTCAACGCAGCTGTGCTTCGAGCTTTTGTCCTGCACACCTTTCATTCTAACAATAAGTACTCTTACCCCGCCAGGAATAAAAGCCAAGGCTGCTCACATAAGGGTAATATACTATATACGTTTGTTTTATATACATACAAATAAAAAAACTAGGAAACGACGATAAGCAAATAATATAAATCGTAAATAATAGAGATTAGTATTTAGTTCGAATCGCTACGGGCTAAGAGCTAAATGCTACTCGAATTTACAGTTTACCATTAACATATGCCATGAATGAACAAAGATTATAGCTTTGTTCGTAGTGCTACAAGCTAATAGCAAAATTCTACAGGCAATTACAGCTTAGACAAAATCACAGAATGACAAAAGCTCAAACATTAACATTACCACGAAAGTTCGCGGAAATATCTAAAATCGGTTCAACTTGGCGCGTAGACTGGCGTCCAAATTAAGCGTTAACGTATGATGCAATCTTGTAGTCTGAATTCGAAGTATAAGTGGCAGCTCATTTGATTTTGGATTTTATTAAATACAGGGTGATGTATACCAGGAGGCGAAAAGTGAAAATTCGTGTTCGGGATTGGATTCTAAGCACACAATGCGATCGGTGTTTGTTTTGGAGATATCGAGGCATGCAGTTTTCTTAACTTATTTAATTTTTGTTTGATCCTTGAAATTAATAGTAGACTTATTTAATAGTAGTTGACAGTTGTCACATACTTTGGGTATTGCTCTTAATTGTTAGTGTAAAAAGATTGAAATTTTGTCAAGAATGCAGTTCGGCAATGAAGAATACCCCGACATTATTTTTGTTTGCGGATTTTGCAACGGAAATGCTTTAGAAAGTTTTCGGGAATATCAAAGAAGATTTTCGAACAGACGTCAGCTATCTCGCCGTGTATTTTCCGATGAATTTCAAAGGCTGCGAAAATGTGGAATTGGTAATCGTCACATTGGTGGTGTAAATCTACGATACAATGCTGCAACAGAAGAAGAAGTAATTGATGCAGTGCTTGACGAACCAGATATTAGAAAAAAAAGAATTGCAACCCGTCTGCATGTATCTCAAAATTGCGTTTGCATGACTTTAAACAAAGAAGTGTTGCATCATTATCATTATCAGCGTGTTCATCACTTACAACCAGGAGATAAAGTACTAAAATTAGCATATTTGCGATGGCTTCTCGAACAGCACGGGCAAGATCCTAAATTTATTCGTTCCACTTTGTTGTCCGACGAAGCTATTTTTACCAGAAATGGTATCAATAACTGTCACAATGAGCATGTAAGGTCAGTACAAAATCCGCACGTTTAGAATAAATCGTTTCAACACAGATTTTCGATTAACACGTGGTGTGAGATTTTTAACAGTCGTCTACTGCCAATACAAATTCTGCTGCATCGTTTAAATGCTGCGTCCTACTTGGAATTGTTGGATAATCACTTGCACTGGTTATTAGCAGATGTTCCACTTGAATTGCGTAACGTGATGTGGTATCAACACGATGGTGCGCCACCACAAGGTCGATGGGTAGCGGGGTCCAGTTCAGTGGCCTGCTAGGTCGCCAGATCTAAATCACTTAATTTTTTCTTCTGGGGCAACGTAAAGCAATTACTTTATGCAGAGGAAATTCACAATGAAGAGCAATTACGAGAAAACATTATGAATGCTGCAATTCAATTTGAAAATAAATAAAAGTTTGCTGCAGTTTATAATTAATTGGTTTTACATTGCCAGGCTTGCATGCCGGACTTTTCTAACATGAGTTGTAAGTCAAATTAACGGTTTTGTTTTCAGTGTAACCGTTACAGTGATTATATAAAGTTTTCATATAGCCCATTATTAGTTTTTTGTGAAACTTCAAATTATATCTTTCAAAAGTTTGAACCTCGATATCTCCAAAACATTTTTTGCTTAGAATCCAATCTCAAATACTAATTTCCATTTTTCGTTTCCTGGTATAAATCACCCTGTATATTGGTCGTAAATGAAATAACTTGGTTCCACTTTTGCTGCTAGTGAGACCGCGGATTTGGCTCTTTAATGGCGTCGCGGTTAAGATTTGCACCTATTACGTTCGGTACGGAAAGTAGATGATTTCATCTTGAAATCGCTGTAGAAGCTGTTAGCTATGTGGGCCTCGGAGATGCTGTCCAAGGGCGTGCAGTACTTCCTGGGCTCGGATGTCGTCTCAAAGGAGCAAGCTTTGAAAGCTACCATCGGCTGGCACCCGCTTGCTGACGAAATTAAATCACTAATGTCTTCAGCACCCACAATGCATCGCAAAACGACGATCTACCGGTTTATTAAGTCATATTTGGCGTTGATTGGTGATTTTTATCACTGAACAGTAGCGTGGGAATGCACATAGGCGCGATTTAAAATGCAGAATGCTTTCTTAACGTAATTAATACAGCACCAAAGTTACAGGTGTTACGGTATTAAAAGAACTTTACGACACCCACCCAAGGTGAGCATCGCAGCACGGAATCAGTCCTGAAAAACTGGCACACTTGCCCTGAGATCGGCTAAAAATAGGCTAAAGGCCACGGTTGGAACGCTCAGGGAGTCGGGCGTGAGTCACACGATACGTTCTGGGCATATATATATATAGGGTATGTCAAAATTATGAGGGCGCCACCAAGCCTGTCTTAACCCGACTAACCGGGCCTGGACGGTTAGACGGGAGCGAAGCACGCAAAATACTCCGTCGATAGGATTACTCAAGAGTTGCAAGGTCAAATAACAATTTCGGGATTGCCTTATGCAAACATTGTAATTAGGTGCCAATCCGACCGCGACTACGCAGCTGTCTCACCCACCGGTACGCTTAAAGCTCCCTCGTCCCGTCGCACAATAATCATTACACTGAAGGGGGGGGGCGCTTATCTGAAACAGAACATGCACAAGTCGAAACAAAACAATAGTTCCCTTAACTAACAAATCATATATTGAATCACGGGTTACAATGGGGCAGCGGAGTGCGTCGCTCTATATCTATAAATAGATTATATCTAAGAAAACACCAGCTGGCGCGCGCTCTAAACCTAGCGACAGATGTTCAGAATAAACAAGGTAGCACTAGGCGCAAGCTCGTGCAAAGATACAATCTAAAGTCCGGAATGAATGCGCAACATGTGGGCGCGAAGCCTTATGCAACGTACAGTAATGAACAAAGTAGCACTTGTAACATAGACAGTCTGTAATTTGGAATGAACGTACAAATATGACGACAGTGCCTGTAGGCACAAGAGACGTGACGGGCTCGCTCGCGGCGTCCCAATACAGCTCGTACGCGGGGCTTAATGCTCTCCGCGGGACAGGCACACTCGCGTTCACAGCGGTAATCAGTTCAAAGACACATACCTTAATACGTAGGCGGTTGGGAAGCCTGGTACAGTTGAGTTGCGACAGGCTGCAGTCTTAGGTGGCAGGTACATTTGATATTCGACGGTTATAGTGATGAGTGGGCATCCGCCATACTGGCGACGTGAGACGCGTCAGGACGCGTACAACTGGAACACGAAAAATGAGCCACTTTCGTTCTGCGGGACAGATCCTCGAATGTCGAGATGAAGGGGCACGATCCCTTACTTACGGGAGCAGGAACTGGGCTCAGGATGCACCCACGCTACGCCGAAAACAATTCGGAACTCACACACAACCACCACACGAACGCTCTCTGCAACGGGCTGCGATCAACTGCCACTTAAGGCGAAACCGTTTGTCACATACTTGCTGAAGCAGCACTCGGCGGGAAAAAGGCTGACGCCCCCGCCAAGGGCGGGAGCGCCGCACGAACGCACACGCTATCCGACCTCTTATTCGATCCACGGTTCTCGGCTGAATGCCCCGCAAAAAGCGTTAGGACGCTTGAAGTGGCGTGAGCCAAACGTTGTCACGTGTCACATCGGTCGCGTCCCCACGTGACTATACCTCGGCAGCCAATCGTGAGGCGATAAGATGAAACAAATTAATGCCGGCGACAATGGTAGCACGCCGCAACGGCGTGTTTTCTAGAAGATTCGGAATTCTTGCGAGCGATAACGCTCGGCTGCCAAAGCGCCATCAGAGGGGCGCTCCAACTGACGAGAAATACTGCGTTTGGGGCCCAATATGTGCAAAATCATGATTCTGGAATTAGGCGATAGAGCCAAATAAGTAACTAAAAGGGTTTAGCATACGAGCACGCTGCCCTAAAGCCTAGGTGGCTATTTAAAATACCAAAATGACCTGACACAGGTCAGCTTTATGCTAGCGGGTTTATATAGTAAAATGCTCTGATGCGGCAAATCAGGTGTTTTAAACGTACATCAAACTTATTTCAATGTTCGGTAAGTTGTTTTGGTGTTGTTGTACTGTATTTGCTTATGTATGAATATCAAGTTTATGTTGTTTAGATTAATTTCAACCTTAATGGCTGCTTTCATCCGTCAGCCGTCGTTTGCTATTAAAGTAGTGCGATCTGTATATCTAACATTATTAATTTTTCTGCCTCCGATGGGCACTACTCCTTGCCAGTTCTCTGTTGTTCTGCGTGTGATGCTTTCACCATATATGTTCAACAATTTTGGTTAAGTATGCAGCTCTGACTCATATTGACCTCATATAAGTATAATGAATCACATTATACAGTGTGTATCAGCCAAATGGAATAAATTCAATATCTCCATATTTTGACACTTGTTACTGATATGTCGAAACACGTCAATCGATTTTGATTGTAGCGGATATTTATAGCCTATTGGTTGCACTAATCGCACACGGGACTTCTGTAGGTGACGTGATTTTTTCTTATGGGGTTATCTCAACAGCACTATTTACAAATATAAACCATACTATTTAGATGACTTGAAGATAATCATTGCCAACACCATTAAATCTATCACGCCACAGATGTTAAATAATGTCAGACACCACTTTTATTTAAAATTGGAGTGTTTCCAGGGCGTACAAGAGGAAAATTTCGAGCATCTCTTACATTAGCTGTATTTAATAAAATTTATATTACCGAAATAATTTTTCTCTCGTTAATTTCGAATAGGATTTAAAAACCAGACACAGTGATGAATTCCCCTTTGAATGCCCTTTTCAATGATGTCCCACTTGGCATACCGTCTCATTAAAAAAAAATGTCGGTGACGTCACAGACAGAAGACACATGAACCATTAGTGCAACCAATAGACCGTAAATATCCACTACAATCAACATCGATTGACGTGTTTCGGCATATCAGTGAAAGTGTCAAAATATGGAGATATTGAATTTATTCCATTTGGCTGATGCACACTGTATATTAGCAGTAAATGTGGCTTAGAGGTACGAGCTTCTGGTTCAAGGCCAGAAAATCTGGGTTCGAATTCCAGCAACTCCAATGGCCTTCACTGTGATTCTTGGCTTTGGCAACCGTAGAAGCATATTAATGCCTAAAAATCCCCTCATAGAGGAAAGGTCGATGTCCCTGTAGTGGGCTGACAACGAACGATCTATTAGGTAAACTTACTTAACACACAGCCAATTATCTTATAACACAACTAGTAAGAGTGAAGTATCTTTATATAGATATTATTGTAAAAGTTCATTATGCAGTAAAGCTATACAATCACTACAAAATGTAGACATTAACTAGATTGCGTAAAGAAATTTTAAAATTCATATATGATACAGGGACCGGCAGAATGACCAACCCTATCTAAATTGTTAATAACTGTTTCAAATTTTAAATATTTTTAAATTTTTTTAATGTAAAGCAAAAACTTTCCAATTATAGTTACAATATAATTTATTAATTAAAAATAGTATGTTTTGAAAATAACATCACTCACTCTCAAACTTCATTTTCACACTAATACAGATTAACCTAATCCTTAATTTGACTAAATTCAGCAAGTTGGGCAATTTGATTAAATTCAACAAGTTGGGCCTATCAGACAGAACTCTTCGCCGTATTTTAAAGGGTTTAAAATTTCATCCTTACCAAGTTCAAGGCACCAATTACTACCACGAGCTTTAGAAGTTTGGGTTACATTTGGTGAACAATTCCTTCAACTACTGAATAATAACTAAAATAATTTGAAGCAAGTGTAATAAATAAATAATATTGTAACCAAAATTGGCAAGCTTTTACTTAAACGCTTTACAACTATAGCTCACTACTTCAACATACATAATAGTTTCTAAAACCATTAAATGCCAGTATCCATTTTAAAAACAACTGGGAGACATAACCTTAACGCACATCTTAATGTAGGTTAAATAATTTTCAATAACTTTAACAACAACAATTCCTATTGCGTATCGGAGTATACGTATTTTAAACATATGTAAAGTTATTTAAAAAATTGATCCTGTTTGACTTAGCTTTTTTATTGTTATACGTATAATGGAGAACTTGTTCATTGAAACAATATTAAGAATACAGCAATTATTTAAACTGTACAAGAGCGTCACAAATACACTACATACAGGAGTAGAAAGGTTTGACTGGTCTTCAACATGATTATTGGATTCTCAAACACGTAGAGCTTTACCAGAAACAATTAACCAAAAGCGATTATCAATACATTGGAAGGAAACGGCCAAATTGCAGAAAATTACTTTCCAGTAAATTTATCCAGTCTTACGTGTTCCGAATGTTAGGCGCTGAATGCAGAGCGCGAAGAAAGGTTTATTGGTTTTTACTTCTCCCTCTATAAGGCCATAACCCACTTAATGGATGTTGGGTATGTTATCGCGGGTTTCCAGAAGAGTTTTTCTATCTCACCTTTTCATTTTCCGAAGTTTTTAAGGAATGCGGGCCACCGTCACCGCGGAATCAATTATGTAAATTTTAGTAAACTTCCCTATCGTTTTAGTAATTTCGCTAATCGGGGATCAGAATTTTGTTAAATCGTGTTTGAACACTCCCTAAAAATACGGAATGGTTTTCAGGAGGCTCAGATCGTTATGCAAAATTTATTCCCGGAAAGATAATAAAAACAATTTAAGCGCCTTCCAGGGTTCATGCGTAATGGAGTTCGACGTTGGGAAGTTTTTATCGGAATTTGCCTAAATGAATGCAGACAAATTTCTCTAATTATTCCCCTTAAACGTTTTAATTTAAATGTAAATGTGGATTATCGGAGAAGGAATTTAGTTATTATTCCGCTCGATTGGTCCTGTGACTCGGAATGTTCGAATTCTTAAAGTCTCTAAGTTGCAAATGCTTTCAACTGCTGATCCTACTGAAACACCGGTGGCAGGGCCCTAAATCACGCTTTTATTAGAGCTTTTACTTTAAGTTCAACTTACTACGCCGCAGTTTTTAAGTTCACGTTCATTGATTAAAGTCTTACACCTCTTGAAAATTCTAAGACTTTAAATATTTATTTTCTGTAACAATTTGAGGTTGTATCTTAGAACTTCATGAAATTTTTTATTTTATAAAAACAAGCCCGAAATTAATTTTTGATTATAGAAAATTTCAAAAGTTGAATTTATTTCCAATTTCAATAATCCCAAATGTGTTATATACAACCTACATGCAGAAACTTTATGGAGACGTCTTGCGGAAGTCGGCAGCTAAGTCCTTAAACCCACTAAAGCGTTCGCTTTCGCCGATGTTTTCTAATGGATTTTTGACGTTTTTGTTTTCAACTCCACTCTTACTTTAAACGCTTTCCGGAATATTCCAGAAACAAAATAAAATGGCGCCAATTTACCGTAAAGACAAAGGTGAAAGTTGAAGTCGTGTTATTTAAACTGAAAGACTTTATAACATCGTAAAATGTAAAGAATTGGGAAAAGCATTTTAAGTTCAGAAAAGGCGCATCGAGAGTAATCAAACTTGAAGTGAAGATTATCAGTTTTCGATCTTTCGAATTGTTTGATAAAATCAGTCGTCGTTTCAAAAAAAATATTTAACACTTCCAGTGCTTCTACCTTTATGGCTGTCCATCCTTTATCTAATAGACGTGTCTGTCTGGGACGCTGTTTTGTCCGGGACGCTGTTTTGTCCGGGACGCTGTTTCAGCAGCCAAACCGTAAGAGATAGAGAAAAAAGTTATGAAAGTTATATGTTTGGAACGGTCATGTCAGGTCAGGAACCGAATTTCAGTCACGTGACACTTCCGGTTTCCGAGAAATCACAAAAAGACCGTTTTTCAAATAGAACGCGTATTAAATAAAAACTGTTTCGGCCGCCAAACGTAGCTGCGACCCTCTGCGCCTTAAATCCTCGATCGGTTAGGCAACCACTTTGACACCTTCCAGGTCTGGGTGGTTGCCTAACCGATCGAGGTTTGAAGGCGCGTTAAATGAGACATTTGTCTCACTGGACTGCTAGTATTTTAATAATAGTATTCATTGTTAAGATGTACCTATCAAATATTATGCTGTTTTTAATTTAAGTAATTTAAAAAAAACGCTTTTCGTACTACTAAAAATGGAATTTTAAATAAACCAGAGAACAATAAGATGATAAAATTCAAGTAGAAGATTTGATTTTTATATTACTCTTATTTGGTTTTACTGCTAGTGGAGGCCATTATCGGAAATCGGCACAACAGTGTAAACTGCGTCACAAAAAAAAACGTTATCGAGACGGCTTTGAACTAGATTTTCTCTTAGGACTGCATGTTCGTGATTATTACATCGCTCTACCCAGAATTCAGCGCGCTGAGTAACTTGAGTTGTCAGTTGTCAAAGTGAGGTTATGTGTTTATATGGAAATTATTGTATCGATCTATCCAGAATTCAACGCGCTCGGTCACTTGAGTTGTCAGTTGTTAAAGTGAGGTTGTGTGCGCACACAATTAATAAAATAAGTTACGACATGACTTTAAAAAATTACTGTTTGAAACAAATCCATTTGATAAAGGTTTTTTTAAAGCACTTTATTTTCTAAAACACGCGTGAGTTTTCGAGCACGACGGCGTAGCCGGAGTGCTCGAAATAGAGCAAGTGTTTTAAAGACCAGTTATCCACGAATACTTTGCGCTATTTTTTATTATACCTACAATACTGGAAATAAATTACGCACTAAAAACTTAGAAATAATTTTTGTCGTGATAAATCGAGATGCCATAATAATATTGCTACTATAGTTACGAGAATTGTTTACTTTTTGTCGCGTCCACGTCCGTTGTTGCATTCAGTCGTTTTCTTGACAACCTGTAAAGCTCGGCGTACTTTAATCGCCTGTTTTCGCACGCTCAGGCGTGTTTTAAACGGCGATTCTGATGCAGGTATAATAAACTATCGACGTAACTAGACAATAATAGTGTAACGATGTCAACATTTAGAAAAAAACTAGATGTCATACAGGGTATTTTGCACTATTTTATCCTATTTAGCTCAAATACAGGGTGTTTACGGTCTTGTGATTTTATTTTCAAGGGACGATTAAACATCTTAAAAGAAGGCCATTAACGTTAAAATGTCTTAATAAAAGTTTAATAATAAGAGAGATATAATATGATTTAATTTTTTTTAGATTTTGCTTCTTTTTATTTTTAAGGGGTGGTTAAACACTTTAAAAGAAGGTTATTAATGCTAAAATGATTGTCGATAACACTAAAACGATAAACTCAGAAACAATTGATCAAAAAATTAAAGCTAAATCAATTAATGTTAAAACAATTATTCGAAAACTTGTTCAAAGTAAACATAAAGTCAAACGATAAGCTATCACTGAATTCTTTACTAAGTAGGCAGATGCCAATAACTTTTCGCATCTGTCAAGCTTTTTCAGTAGTTGTCACTGCACTGTTTGTTTGGCATAAATTCTTCCAAATAAACCCTAATAAGGAACGTAAAAATGGTCTATCGCATTAATAGTGAATACGTTGACATGGTAATTCATGGGAAAGTACATCAGAATTCTGCTGCTGCAAGCCGATTGTATGCTGAGCGGTTTCCTAAGAGGCTAACTCCGATTCCACAAAAATTTACTGCTCTAGTATTCCGTGCACGAGAAACTGGTGTACTGTAAACACGTCAAGGTCGGGATGGTGGACCTGGCCGATACCAACGAATATTGGTTGCCGAAGAAGAAATATTAAACCTTGTTGAAGAAGATCCTTTCAGTAGTACTCGAGAAATATCTCGGCAAGTAGGCGTCTCAAATCGAACTGTTTGGGGAACACTGCGCGAAAATCCATTGTATCCTCTCCATGTACAAAAAGTACAAGCATTACAACCTGCAGATCATCCTTTACGTTTGCATTTTTACAAATGGTTTCTGCAAAAACATGCTGAAATTCCAAACTTTTCTTCCATTGTGTTGGCAACTGTGAAGCAACGTTTACACGTAAAGGTATCAACAGCTGTCACAATACTCATATCTGGGCAGTTGAAAATCCACATGCTGTTCGTTGTAATCATTTCCAGCACAGATTCGCGATGAACGTTTGGGCCGGATTGGTCAACGCACAACTTATTGGTCCTTCTGTGTTGCCAAACCGATTGACTGGCGCACCGCCGCATTTTAATCGTTTAATTCGCAAACATCTGGAGAATGTATTCAAAAATAAATGGATTGGCTGAGGGATCCTGTTTCATGGCATCCTCGGTCACCCGACCTTAACCCCGTAGACTGTTATTTATGGGGCCTTATGAAGACCATGGGATACACCAACGAAAAAATTGATTTAGATCTAGGCCTTGTAAGTTATGCCAACTCATGGATACATCGAGCGATAACTTCAAACATCTAGTGTAAGGTGCTTTTTTTAAATAAGAATTTAAATAAAATGTGTATTTGTTTAATTTAATTTAATTAAACATATTAAATTCACCCCTTAAAAATAAAATAAAATCTAAAAGAAAATTTTAAAAAGTCATATCTCTCTTAATATACACCTTTTGTTAAGGCATTTTAGCGTGAATGATCTTCTTTTAAGGTGTTTAATCATCCCTTAAAAATAAAATCACAAGACCGTAAACACCCTGTATAATTATTTTTTATCAATAACTTTAATTAGAACTTAAAAGTACATATTTTGGAAATTCGTGTGTGCAAAATGAAGTCATCTAGTTGTTGCGCGTGTTGGAGCTGGTACTTTTGCAATAGATGCCTTACATTTTCCACAATGCACATGTCCGGTATAATAGTTTTAATTTCTTATCGAATACCTTTCTTGAGTTGGTGCAAATTTGCTGGGACGTTGTCGTAGACACGACATTTGAAATATCCCCACAAAAAATTGGCTGTGGTTAAATCCGGGCTTCTGGGAGGCCAATTGGTGCCACCTCTCCTTGATATAAACTTTTCAGGGAAAAATGATCTTGCAGCTTCTAATGCGGTATTCGATGTAATGCTGGTACCACCATCAGTGGTCAAAATTATTAAATTCTTGGAGAGAAAGGCCAAACATCTGTCAGAATTTACAGTAACCCGTTGTGATCTTAAAAAAAATTGGCAATTTTGCTGCCCAAATAGTGACCTTTGGGCTGTGTAATGGACTTTTATGTGTCTCTCGGCCATTCTACGACCTTAGACGTCGAACTGAGACGTAAGAATTAGTTTGTTGATAAAAGCGCACTTTGTTCGACATCAAAACGTCCCATTGTGACATATTTACATTGTTACAAAAAAAAATAATCCCTGGATTACTTTACCAAATGCAAAAAACGAGCAATTATATCTCACCAGGTTCAAAAGCTATTTCAAAGATAAAAGGGCAGAACTCTCTGAGACACCCTGTATATTGTATTGCTTATTTGCAATATGAAATGTTGAGGTATTCATTTTGTTATAAAATGGTTACTGGTTAATTAGTTTTTTTTTTAAATTTTTAGGTTTCTTTCTTATGAAGTCAATACAGTTACCCATATAATAATAATAATGCAGACTCAAAATAAAATTTCACAAATTATAAGGACATTTTTAGTTTGTGTGAACGTACGGCTAATTAGCATTATTTTCTCGATCCCGAACTTACAATTCCGCATGTATTTAAGCATTTTAAGTGGTGCGCTTGCAGCCAGCAGTTTTAAACTCACTCCTTCAGTGTTATCGCTCTGTTTTGGGGGTATTGGCGCACTAGAAAAGCCTTTGTGCACTATCGATCCGTCTGGCGACCTGACGTCGTGTACATTTTAAAGCGAGAATTTAAAAGACAGTTGCCGTGTGTTAGAAGAGCGAGTATGAGGTTTTTTCTCCCACTATTTGTCGACGGCGAAGTAGTCCGCTCGTTTTCGAGGGAGAATTGTCCCGGCGTGACAAGAAGCAATAAGTAATTTTGGAAGTTATTTTTCTCACCCGCGCAGCCGTAGGGCGTGTGTGGTCTAGGCTTTGCGGTTATTTAATGTGTGATAAGCGGGCAGCAGATATTATCCCTATATGAAATATTCCGTTGTTTTATGATCTAAAGCTGTGTTTCACATTTAGTGACTTTTCTGCATGTGGTTGTTGGTGGCGATCGAACTTGGTGATGTTGTGAACCGATGCAAGCCTTTGAGTTTTTCGATTATCGTTAGGCGGCAACTCCTTAATACGTCGTTTGACGGATTTTTTGTAAAATCTCAGCATCTGCTTATTCATGTGTCGCGAAGCTCCCGCTTATCGTTCTGCCAATTTCCGTGCGGGCTTCGAATTTGCTCTCGTTAGGGTAATCATCCCAGGTTCCGTTTCGCCAGCAGCTTTCCGTTGATTTGGTGCAGCTCCCTTAGGACATCGATTGCAGCTAAGCCAAGCTTCTTAAAGGTAGTTTTCTAATGTAATAGCTTGTATAATTTCGAGTTTAAAGTGTACTGAGGGTTTTTCCGAAGTGCCAGACAGTTTTCGTAACGTTGAGGTCATTGTAGCATTTATTGTTTGTACCATT
The DNA here is from genome assembly GCA_940337035.1 of Agriotes lineatus. Classification (NCBI taxonomy): domain Eukaryota; kingdom Metazoa; phylum Arthropoda; class Insecta; order Coleoptera; family Elateridae; genus Agriotes; species Agriotes lineatus. Next base: position 3,672 of record CALNHX010001222.1, on the reverse strand, counting down.
GCATCTGCTAAACCATTATTATAGTTGTTTACCTGCCAATTTAATTCATTATCGTCAGAATTTATGAATCTTTTTTTCTTTACATAATGGCAGTTAAAGTGTGTGTCGCAATTGCACCTTCTTTAGTTGATAACCGTTTATTATTTCTGTTTGTTGAGTCAGTATTTTGATAACTCAGTGTTAATATCGTTTACAAGTTATTTCGATAGTTGATGTCAAGTTTACCGCTTGCTCACTAGATTTAGGCGTTACGTTATTTTAAATATTTAACCATTGCCAAAGCATTTCATATTGTTATGTACTCAAACTTTATACATTTAAATACTTTGCTAATACATTTCACTTTTGTTTAACTATGGTTTGTTTTTGTTGTTGTGCATGCGATTTGTGTATGTATTTTTCTAGTGTAAAAGGAGTTTGGCAGGCTGCTCAAGTGAGTTCTCGAAAGATAAGTTCGATAATGTTGCACGTGGCTTGCTGACCAAGACATTACTAAGGTTATAGATGAAAGGTGTTCCCAATATGCTTCCACTTTTCCTCGGTGGGCTCACCTATGCATTTTTCTCTTGTGGAAATTGTGGTGGCGCCTTGGCGATTAAGATCTGCATTCCGTTGATTAGGCCGTTGCCCTGTGTGATTTCGTGTTGGACCCCCCTTGGTCCACTAGTCGGCATCCATTTTGTAACGGGCTGGGTTCAGCGGTCCTATGTAATCCATTCCCTTATTTTAGTTAGATTACGCGTTAGTCATTAGCATTGTTTGGCTTGTCGTAAAGCCTGTGTCGTACCGTTACAAACCGAATAATAATTTACATTAACATCCAATGCTGCTAATTTAAAAGAAAGAACTTCAAACTAAAACACTCCAGGTCCTGGCCGAATTCATAACTATTGGTTAAAATATATATTTAACTGCTGTATATACACCATTAGCTAGAGCATTCTTCGATGCACTAGCAGATCATATTAGAACTCCTGAATTCTATTTCTTAAGAACGACAGCCCTAATAGCCCATACAATTATAGGCCTACCACGTGTTTGTCTGTCGTCTACAGGATTTTTATATCTATTTTAAATGATAAAATATATAAACAGTGCAAATAAAATAATATTCTAGTTCTCCAGTAAAAGGGGGTGCCCACATGGAGCTTACCGCTGCAAAAAGCAGTTGTTGATAGACTCTACAGTATTACAACAGGCAAAGAATAAGCTAAAGAATTTGCAAATGTGTTATATCGATTACAGGAAAGCTTTCGATTCCGTTCCTCATGACTGGCTACTGAAAGTGTTAGATCTGTACAAAATAGACCCCAGTATTCAAGCCAGCAGTAGAAGACTACCGTATGTATGAATAATAACGAGATAGGTGAAGTTTCAATAGAAATAGGCATTTTTTAAGGGGATTCTGTATGTCACATCTATTATATATGGATGACCTAAAACTCTACCCAAATTCATCAAAACAACTAAAAGTATCGATTGATACAAAAAAATCATTTAGTGAGGCGCTAAAGATGTTTTTCGGATTAGTGAAATGCGCAAAACTACATATCCATAATGGGAACCTGAGTAAATTTGAAATCGATGAAACCTACTTTGACATTCGTAGTTTAGATGCAGATGAGCTGTACACATACCTTGGTATAAAACAAAACCTCATGATTGACCATTCGCTCTTGAAAGATGAACTAAAAATGAACTACCAAAGAAGACTGGTAAAAATACTAAATACCTTCACGATATTAATACCTGGGCGGTTCCTGTACTAACTCACTTTTTAGGAATATTGAAAAAGAGTAACACCGACCTAGACAATATTGATAGGCTCACTAGGAGAATTCTAATAACGTTTCGTTATTTACATTCAAAATCTGCCGTAGAACGACTGTATCTACCAAGAAAAGAGGGCGGCCGTGGTCTTATTAATATTTGCAATCTATGTAAGTCGCAAAAACTAAAACTACGCATTATACGACAGATGACTTTCTCAGAAGCATTGTGCAAACAGATGTATCATTAACATGTTTAAAAGTTGGAGATCGCGATCATTCTATTAGTCTTCAAACCAACACCTTACAATCCTGGACAGAGAAAATCCTACTCAGTACATATCCAAAACATCTGGATTCGCATGAAATTAGTAAAATCGAATCTACCATGTGGCTCAGCAGATGATAACTTTACCCAGAAACGGAGGGATATATTATAGAGATTCAGAACAAGGTTATAAGAACTAAAAACTTCGGGGACATCTTGAAATTTAACACTACACACAAATGTCGCTAATGTGACTTGCCTGGGAAATCAAACATCACAGCCGGATGCCCAGCAGTATCCAACACTGCCTACTTAGGACCATAATTAAGTGGCAAAAATTATTCATAGAGAAACCGCTCTGAAACGCCACCTACTACTGGATGCGCCGCCGTATTCTAAATATTCACCATCTGCCGTGCTAGAGAGCCGAGACACACTTCTGTTTTGAGACAGACCAATCATAACGGATAAGACTATAGACTACACCAATCTGGCGTTCTCATAATAGATTAAGAAAACAGCGGTCATAATCGACATAATACTCTGTTGACATCTTGTTTGCATGAAGGTTGGTCATGGAAGTTTCCCCAATTTGGCTATGTAAAATTATTCTGTTGTGTTTAAACGAGATTTACATTTGATATTATGGTTTCCAAGTGCATTCAGGTTAGAAAACATGACAAAATATCGTCAAATGTAAAGTTGCCATATTTAAGCAGAACAGAAAATAGAACTTTAGTAATATTTATGTATGTGTCTAGTTTCAGCAATTATGTAATTGAAGAAATTTTTTATTAAGCACATGAAAGGTCTTGCAATAATCTAGATTTTAAATATTTCTCAATATGTATAAGCCGTTCACGGCCTTTTTGGGACAGAGTTGGCTATAGATTTTTTCTTTTCATGTTGGAGTAACTGATTCAATGATGTAGTGGATGCAACTTTTTTTTCTGTCAGTGTCTGTTCGACATTTTCTTGCCACCACATTGCCAGATTTATTATTTTAATATTCGTAAGAAAATAAATGATTTATCAAATGTGAAAAAATAATTTAATTTCCGTCAAAGTAAAAGCCAAAATGCCCAAAATAATTTTGTTACAACAAAAAATTTCCATTAAACGATGCTACTTCCAATTTAAAAAGGAAGGACCAAATTTAAAGAACGCGAGTCGATTGGGAGACTAGAGAATATCCGGCAACAATGTACCTATTCAGAAAATATAACCTTAAACTGAAAACACCTAACCTAACACAAAAAGTGTCAATTTCCATGAGGGAGTTTAGTTGCAACAGAGGTTCTGCCAACAAAATTACTAGATGGCCACAGCCTCACTTGACCCAAAAAGATCGTGAACGGCTTATACTATCAAAATACGCAGCCCATCTGGCAACAAAGTTGTATTCTGTCAAATGACAGTAAATTTGTTTGTGGTTGTACAGGTTATACAAAAAAATAAAAATTATGGTTCTGTTCATGTACAACATAACAACAAAAATCCATGGCCAACCTCCATGCAAAAAAGGAGTGAATGGATTGCAGCTGTACCTGTACTCATAATGTCACAGAAACTGATCGAGAAACGTGACAAAATACTTTCGGCATTAGAAATTAAGCGAATTTGGGTACTCATCAC